>OFHU01001757.1:600000-876415 GCA_900245905.1 Lacerta viridis | reverse complement strand
TAATCCTGGACTGTCCGGTGAGAGAAGCAAGAGTCCCCACCCCAACCGCCAGACCCATGGCTCAGCCCCAAGCATGCCTAGTTGAACTGTGGAACCCCCTCCCACAGGAGGCGGGGGGGGGGCTTTAAAAGAGGATTGGGCAAGAGGGCTATGGATGGCTCCTAGCCAAGATGGTTAGATGCTCTGCCACCACAAATGGAGGCAGCGATGCTTCCGAATGTCAGTCGCTGGGAACCACAGGAGGAGGCAGCGCTCTTGTGTTCAAATCCTGCTTGCAGGTTTCCCATATAACAGTCAACTGGTTGGCCAGTGTGAGAACGGGATGCTGGACTACAGATGGTCCATTCACCAGGATCATATTATGTTGTTGTGGAACCTCCAGCTCCAGAGGCAGTCTACCTGCTTTCCTAGGTTCTTTGGGGGCATTTGGTCCCCGGGAGGACTTTCTGGATCAGGCCAAAGGGGGGGGGCCCATCTAGTCCAGCCTCCTGTCCTCTAAGGGACCAAATGCCCCAAAGAACCTAGGAATCTAGGTAGGCTGCCTCCTTGGGTGCTCATGAAGAGTCCAGTCAGCGCAGCGGTCATTGGGTGGCCTGCCTCCTGGGGCTGTTGTGCTGTTGACTGCGAGAGGAGGGGTCCCTGCCCCTCTCACTTCTCTCTCTCTCTCTCTCTCACACACACACACGCTTTGCAGAAGGCGCCGATTGGGGAATTTCTCCACGACTTGGACACGGATGACCTAGAGGACGACGTCCCTCGCCGGAAGAACAAGGCCAAGAGCAAGGTGGGGCAAGGAAAGTGGGCAGGCGGGCGGGGGGGGGAGGTTGTAACCTTCTCAAGTCCCAGCCTGAAGAGCCAGCAAGACCCTTTACTGTTAAAGCAAAGACGGCTCAGCGGAGCCTCCAGAGACAGGGGCAGTCTACCTGCAAGTGCCCAAGCCAGGGTCTCAGCAGCAGGGAAAGTCCAAGGTTTGCTTGCGGGCTTATCAGAAGGAACTAGCCGGCCCCTGCCAGGAAAAGGAAGCTGGAGCAAGTGGCCTTGTTTCCATCCAACCCTGCAAGGCTGGACATGAGAGCAGGGAAGTTGGAGGTGTGGGGAGTGGGCAGTCCTCTCCAAGGGAAGGATTAGCCCTCCAGCCTCCTCACCCCACTCCTGGTTTATTATGGTCGCGGGGCTCATTGACAATTGGATCGTGTGAGGACGCAGACTCAAGTGCCCCTGAGCGCATGCAGAGGGCTGCCGCTCCCCTCACCCTCTTCCCAGAGCAGAGGGCAGGGCAGAGAGCAGAAAGCACCTGCTCTGCAGTGCAGACGGCCCCGGGATCAACCCCTGCCGGCCTCTCCAAGGCTGGGAAAGGGTCCTTCTCTGAAGCCCCTGGGAGCCTGCTGCTGCCGGTCAGAGTAGATGACCCAGAGTTGGAGGGACCAGTGTCGTGGCTCAGCGTGGGGCGCTTTGGGTGAGAATCATAGATTCGCAGAGCTGCAAGAGACCCCATGGGGTCATCTAGTCCAACCCCCTGCAATGCACGCTGGGCCAGGGGCCTCCTTGGGAGGGGGGCATCTGAGGATTTCCACCGTCCCCGAAGACAGGCCTGCAAAGCAGCTGCCAGCTGAGCTGGGACAACAGGTGCAAAGCTCCAGCCAGGAGGATGCACCCCCCTTCTCCTTTCTCTTCTTGGCTCCAGAAATTTGGGGCCCTCAAGCACAGCGCATGCTGTGTGGGGGCCCTGACAAAGGCAGCCCCCTGTGAAAATGAGGGTCCTCATCCGCTGCCACTGAGCCTCTGGCCCTTTTTTGTGCAAAGTGGGCCTGAAAGGCACCCTAATCCCCCCCCCCCACTCCTCCTCCTCCTCCTCTTTCAAAAGCAGCCAAAGTAGGTCAGGCTCTTTTAGGATTGGCGTCTGCTCAAATCGCATTCCTTAATCTGTGTTTAAAGCTGGAAAGCACAGAGGCATGTTTTTGGATTTCTACAAGATCAGGCTGAATTTGCCTTTTGTTCTGCCCCCCCCCCCCGCCCCCCAGCCGCCTTGTTATTTTGCTCGACTTCTGCATTTCGACCTTAACCAACTTGCAGTTCGGCTCTTGCAAAGCTCAGGCTGCTTATCTCGTTTCGCCCGAAGCTCAGGGAATTCGGGGCCTGCTTCTGAAGCTCGGCTCTTAGAATCCTAGAGTTGGAAGAGACCCCCAAGGGCCATCCAGTCCAACCCCCTGCCAAGCAGGAAACACCATCAAAGCATTCCTGACAGATGGCTGTCAAGCCTCCGCTTAAAGACCTCCAAAGAAGGAGACTCCACCACACTCCTTGGCAGCAAATTCCACTGTCCAACAGCTCTCACTGTCAGGAAGTTCTTCCTAATGTTTAGGTGGAATCTTCTTTCTTGTAGTTTGAATCCATTGCCCCGTGTCCGCTTCTCTGGAGCAGCAGAAAACAACCTTTCTCCCTCCTCTATATGACATCCTTTTATATATTTGAACATGGCTATCATATCACCCCTTAACCTTCTCTTCTCCAGGCTAAACATACCCAGCTCCCTAAGCCGTTCCTCATAAGGCATCGTTTCCAGGCCTTGGACCATTTTGTTTGCCCTCCTCTGGACACGTTCCAGCTCTTGCCGAGTTGGTTGGGATAATTCCCGGGGGGACTTTGCAATGAAAACATTGAAGCTGGGTGCTGAACCGGCCGACAGACCCTTCTTAGGTTCTTATGGAGCCTCCAAGCCCAGACGCAGTCTATCTGGATTCTGAGGCTCTCTAGGATATTTGGCCAGTGTGAGAACAGGAGGCTGGACTAGATGTGCCTGAACCAGCTGGCTAATTTCATGTCCCCATGAGCTCAACGCAGACAAAACTGGCCGATCCGGGCGCAAGGCGGAACCCCCTCCCCTCCGAGACCAAGCTCCCCCTCTCCCCGTCCGCCATGCCCATGAGGTCTAGGAGCTTGCTTTTTATTTAAAAACAGAATGTGTCAGCACTGAGACCAGCCTGTCTCTCTTCCCCACGCCCAGGCCTACGGCATCGGGGGTCTGCGGAAGAGGCAGGACGCAGCGCTACTGGAGGACCGAGACAAGCCCTATGTCTGCGACAGTGAGTGCCCCTCTGATGGCGGTTTTGGGCAAGGGGTGGAGGTGGGTCACAGTGGGGCCGGGTGAGCGTTCCTGCTGCCGCTTCCTGGCTCAGGAGAAACAGCCCCCAGGGGTTAGAGGAGGGGGTTGACTCAGATGGCAGGAGGCTGGCGTGGCAAACCCGCTTTGAGCCTGGGGCAGAGCATGGGGGGCTGAATGGGCAGCTCTGTGGGTCTGGGGGACTTTGGGGTGGAAGCAGGGGGGGGCAGCTGTGCCCAAGAGCCAGGGATGATATGGAGGATGTGGGGAAGCTGCTGAGCGGAGACGGGTCTTGTCCGCATGTAACTCCGGTGCTCAGAGATTTGTCCTGGGCCGTGTTCCAGGAGTTGCTCTTAGTATATTGGTTGTAAGTTGCTTTGGGCTAACAAATTTAATAATATAACTGTAAATAAATAAGACCCCCCCTAAGTACGTACTTGGGACCAGTTTCCTGTGAGACTGAATTGGCCCTGCTACAAAACCCCCCTTCTGCATTTGGAAGAACTCCATCATTTAGTGCGCCAGCAACCTACACTTTGGAACTCCCTGCCTCTTGATATCAACCAGGCGCCTTCACCGCAATCTTTGCAAACCTGTCTGCATTTTATTGTTTTTATCCTTTAGTAAAGCGCTTAGAGGTTTCTTTTTGCAATCGAGTGGTACATGAATTTTATGAAATAAAGAGATAAATAAGTTGTTGTCCTGGAAAGCTTGGAGTAGACCCCTTACTGGGAGATGGGAGTGGGGTGGGGAGGGGAATTGGGGACAGGGCTGCATTAGAGGCAGGGGGTGGGTTGATGTGTGACCCCACCCCACCCCGGTTTACCCATTTTGAGAAAGTCCCCTAGGTGCCAGCTCGGTGTCAGAGCACATGCTTTGGATGCAGAGGGTTCCGGGTTCAATTCCTGCCGGCATCTCCAGTTACAGATGGGAGAGAGAGCCCAAAGTTCTGGAGAGTTGCTGCCGGCCAGTGTAGGCAGCACTGAACTAGATGGACCAGTGGCATGAGGGAGCTTCCTACGTTCCTGTGCCCGGTGGGTTCTTTTCACCGGCCAGGGGTTCTTGAGCCGGGACTCCTGCATGGCGGGGCAAGGGGGTTGGGATGGATGACCCTCAGGGGTCCCCTTCCATACGCTTCTTCTTCCTTTTCAGTCTGTGGGAAGCGCTACAAGAACCGTCCGGGACTAAGCTACCACTACACACACACGCACCTGGCAGAGGAGGAGGGCGAGGAGGGCCCTGAACGCCACACCCTCCCCTTCCATCGCAAGAACAACCACAAACGTGAGTGACCCTCCCTGGCCACCTCTCCTTTGGCCGCAGCTCAGCCTCACATTAGATGCCTTTGCATTTTGGGGGGGGGGGGCGGGTGTGCAGGGAAGGACCCCGAACTGCCTCGCTAGGCTGCAAAGGACAGAAGGACAAGGAGGATTATAAAGATAATTAATGAATTCCGCTAGAAATTAGCATTTAGCCTGCAGCTCAGCAGCGGAACATCCGCTTTGCACAGCTTTGAGAGTGTGGGGCAGCGGTTAGAGTGTGCAACTAGGACCTGGGAGGGATCAGGGTTCGAATCCCCACTCGTTGGCCGTGAAACTCCCCGGGTGACTAGAGCAGTCACTGCCTCGCTCGGCCTAACCTGCCTCGCAGGGTTGTTGTTGCTGCTGCGGAGATTAACAGGACTCGGGAAAGACCAGGGTTCGAGTCCCTCCTCATCGGCCACGAAGCTCCCTGGGTGACCTTGGGCTAGTCACGGTCCTGCTCGGCCTAACCTACTTTGCAGGGTTGTTGTGAAGGTGAAACGGGGAGGAGGAGGACCCTTGGAGAAGAAAGTGGGGTATAAATGCAACGAAGGAACGAATGAGCAGGCCTCCAGCATCTCCAGCTAAGGAAAGGGCTTTGGTCTGAAAGCAGGAGAGCTGCCGCAGGACTACATCTCCCGTCCGTCTCAGCTGCGGTGGCTGCGGAGGATGGGAATTGTGGTCCACAGCATCTCAAGATGTTCAAGAAGGATACTGACAAGCTGGATCGTGTCCAGAGGAGGGCAACCAAAATGGCCCAAGGCCTGGAAACGATGCCTTATGAGGAACGGCTTAGGGAGCTGGGTATGTTTAGCCTGGAGAAGAGAAGGTTAAGGGGGATATGATAGCCATGTTCAAATATATCAAAGGATGTCATCTAGAGGAGGGAGAAAGGTTGTTTTCTGCTGCTCCAGAGAAGCGGACACGGGGCAATGGATTCAAACTACAAGAAAGAAGATTCCACCTAAACATTAGGAAGAACTTCCTGACAGTAAGAGCTGTTGGACAGTGGGATTTGCTGCCAAGGAGTGTGGTGGAGTCTCCTTCTTTGGAGGTCTTTAAGCGGAGGCTTGACAGCCATCTGTCAGGAATGCTTTGGATGTTTCCTGCTTGGCAGGGGATTGGACTGGATGGCCCTTGGGGTCTCTTCCAACTCTAGGATTCTATTATTCTATGATTCAAGGGCACCAGGTGGGCAGAGGTTGCTGAGAATGCCCAGCCAGATGGACCAAAACGCATGAGCCTGTCCGAGAAGCGAGCCAAGAGACACTGCTGCCTCTAAATGGTGCCCAAAGGGGAATATTTTATCCCTATGGGATATGCCTTGGAGGACTTGTGGTTTTGATGCCAGCCTCGGGGGCAGTGGGTGTTCCTGAGGCTGTTTCCTGAGTGGGAAGCCTTTGCCCCACCCCCCTTGCTGGCATGACCCGAAGGCCTCTTCCTCTCTCCCTGTGATGCAGGGGACCGGGGCAGCCTTGCTCAAGGGGTGCCCCCAGTTCGATGCCGCAGGAGAGGTCCGCCTTAGCTTTGGCAAGGCGTTGCCAGCTGGTCTGGCTCAGCAGCAGAAGCCCTCAGCTAAGCGGGTGCCTGCTGGATGCCAGGCAGCTTCCGGTCTTTCTTCCACGCCAGAGATCCTTAGGAAAGGAGCTGAAAGCAAAGCAGCCCATTTCACAACGCCGCCCGTTACGCAACGCTCCGGCGTGAACACGTTTGGGATGTCCCATGTACGGTCCTGCTTGCTTCGCCTCCAAAGCAGAGCTGGGATAGATTAGGAAAAGGGCAGCTGAAAGAGGGTGGAGCGACTCCCCTGCGAGGAAAGGGTGCCACGTTTTGTGCTTTTCTGGTTTCAGAAAACTGTGATAAGTTTAAACAAAATAAAAAATAAAAAAAATCTTTCCAGTAGCACCTTAGAGACCAACTAAGTTTGTTCTTGGTATGAGCTTTCGTGTGCATGCACACTTCTTCAGATACACTGAAACAGAAGTCACCAGACCCTTATACCGTATTTTTCGCTCCATAGGGCGCACCTTGTTTTAGAGGAGGAAACAAGATAAAAAAAATATTTTTTCTGGTTTTCCTCCTCTAAAAGCCCTGTTTTTTTGAGGATCAGCTAAAAGTTTTGCAGCTTTTTTGCAAAGGGAAAAGCCCTGTTTTTTGAGGATCAGCTAAAGTTTTGCAGCTTTTTTTGCAAAGGGGGAAAAGCAAAGCTCCTTTTGCAAAGGGGGAAAAGCAAAGAGGAAAAGCCCCGTTTTTATGGGGTTCAACTCACATTTCTGCAGCTTCTAAAGGAAAGGGAGCCTTTTCTACAGTTTCCAGACAGATAATCTAATCAGCCAGTCACATGTCGCTGGGGAAACAAACAACCTCCCTCTGCAGCACATTCAACAAGGAGGGCGGGGCTGAAAGGGAGCCGGGACTCTTATCTCTCTCCCGATCTCTTGCTGATCAGCTGCTGAGCGGGGTCCTTTCAACACCCCCTTTTCTCTTTGTAAAATAAAAAGCATGATCCTCTTTTGGCCCCTGGGCAATTCAGCTCCAGGGACCACCATTCGCTCCATAAGACGCACAGATATTTCCCCTTACTTTTCAGGAGGAAAAATGCGTCTTATGGAGCGAAAATTACTGTATATAGTGAGAGAGTGAGGAGGGGTATTACTCAGAAGGGTGGTGGGAATGGGTGATTGGCTGATGGGTGTGGAAAACCTGTTGACGACTGTTAACGACTGCAATTGGTCTTACAGGAAAAAGCAAGGGGTGAGATGGCTAAAGATAGCTTTGTCATGTATAATGAGATAAGAATCCAATGTCTTTGTTCAGACCAGGTCTCTCCGTGGTTTTGAGTTTGGTAATGAGTTGCAAACTGTGATAAGTTTATTACTTTTATTATTAGTTTATAAAATTATGCACAGCCTGGAGACAGCAGATACAGAAAAGTTTCTCTCCCTCTCTCATAACACTTGAACTTCTGGGCATGCAAGGAAGCGGAAGGTGGGAAGGTTCGTGACAGGCTTCTTCTTCATGCAGCACAGAGTGAGGCTGCGGAACTCAATCCCACTGGAGGCAGGAATGACCACCAATTTCTGCCCTCCACTGTTGAAGGAAGCAATGTTCCCGGGTGCCAGTTTCTGGAAACCCCAGGAGGGGAGAGTTGCTCTTGTGCTCGGATCCTGTTTGCGGGTTTCCCATAATGGGCATCTGTTTGGCTGCTGTGAGAACAGGATCCCGGACTGGCTGAGCCTTTGCAAGGCTCTTCTGATGTTCCAAACACAGCTGCATCCAAAATGGCAACAGTCTTTTAGAAACACAACCTGCCATCTCAGCTCCTTGGCTCCCTGCTTCTTGCAGAAGCTCCACCTCTGCTAGGCTGTTGCATGTTAAGATTTTACATACATTTGGTTGAATTAGCATATGCAAAGTGCAAGTGCTGGGTGTCTTCACACACACACACACACATCGACGCCTTGAGATGCTGGCTGCACTGCTCCTTTCCCTTCCTCTTCCTTGCTCCTCCCCCCACACTGACTGAGTGAGGGTCTTCATTTTTAACACCCCCCACCCACCTGCCGATGAGGTTGCCACGGCAACCTGGTGGGTGGAGTTGGCAGGTATAGCATTTCCCCCCCCCCTTTGGTCTGATTTATCATTTCAATTAAGTTGGAGACGCTTGGAGGAGCCTTGCCGTTGGTGGGGGTTGTTGTGAGGAGGGGGCCTGGGGTGGGGGTGGGGGAGATAGCCCTGAGGGAGGGAACAGCTCATCTGCAAATAGGGGAGAAGCAGAGGAGGTCATGCCTGGTGCTGGTGCTTCTGATGGGTGTGTGTTTGTGTGTGAGAGAGTGAAGATCCTTCCTTGGAGGTCAGAAATGAAAAACAAGGGGCATAGGTGTTTATAGACACAGAGAAGGCCTTTGACAATGTTTCATGGACTTTTATGAAGAAGACAATAGAAATGATGTACTTTGGGGAGGTATTTGGCAGAGGTATTGAGGCAATCGATTCAGAACAACAGCCCATGCTGATTGTGAGCAATCTGAT
Source organism: Lacerta viridis (assembly GCA_900245905.1). Taxonomy (NCBI): domain Eukaryota; kingdom Metazoa; phylum Chordata; class Lepidosauria; order Squamata; family Lacertidae; genus Lacerta; species Lacerta viridis. The sequence goes on along the minus strand of OFHU01001757.1, from coordinate 867,982 downwards.
AACTGAAAAGTGTAAAATGACATAAGGATGTCCCCTGTCACCGTTATTATTTATTTTGCCCATCTGTCAGTGGTCCTTCAGCTGTGATCCCTGCATTTCAGGGGGTTGGTGTGGATGACCCTTGGGGGCATCTTCCAACTGTACAATTCTATGATGCAATGAAAACTCTGTGCAGCTTTCAGAATATCCAACGCTCTCTGTGTTGTGTGTTGTGTTGTGTTGTGTTGTGCTGTGCTGTGCTGTGTTCTGTGTGAGAATCTTTGTCCCATCGGCTGAGTCCCATCTCTGTGAATCATGAGATTGAAGCAGTGTGCTCTCTGTGTTGTGTGTTATACATGTGATGGAAGGGAAGTTTGTTTTCGGGGAGGGGACGGACAGGCGCATAACACACCCCAGCAACTACCTAGGAATCTGCTGTCTATTGGGCCATTTAAAATTGCTGTGTGAGAGAGAGTGCTGAGGCAGTGGGGGGAGTGTGTGGGTGGGTGGGTGGGTGGGTGTGTGGTGCATTGCTAAGGGAGACTGAATGGATGTGATTTTTCCCCTCTCCCCTTTTTTGAGGAGGGGGGAACATCATGGTGGGGGCATGAACTGCACAAGGAAACAGGGTGTGGTTGGCGGAAGTCTAGCTTTCAAAGCTTGGGGTGGAGAGAGAGAGAGAGAGAGAGAGAGAGAGAGAGAGAGGAGTTCTCTCCTGCCCCCCCCCCCACTAACATGCATCCCATCCTTTTTTTCTAGACAGTTGCCATGGCGACCACCAGTGCATACTGATGTAGTTGGATCTGCACAAAGAGCAGGAGATTGGGGGAAGGGACTTGGTTAGCACCACAATCTCTGGAGAAAGAGGGCCAGGACGCCTGGGTCCCCCTCCCTCCCCATCTCGGATGGTTGGAGGGTGGGCAGGAAGTTGCCCCATTCTGACCCAGAGGGCTGTGCCTGCTTCTCTCTGGGCTGCCCCCTCTGGGCCTTGGAGGCTCAATCCTAGAACGGGTTTTGCCTGTTTCTTAGCTGCCGCACACACACACACACAAACACACACACCCCAGTTACGGTGCCAAAGGCTCACTTCCTTCCGTGCCCCTCCACTCCCCCCAAAGCCCTCCATCCTTTCACAAAGCTCCCCCCCCTCTTTTTACATATTCATTTCTTTGCTTGTCGATTCCAAAGATGCAGATATATATATATTATTATTATTTTTTTTAAAAACCCAACAACAGATTCCTTTAATGGAAACCCGACTGGCTTCTTCACACGCGGCTGATTTTGATGTGCTCCATTTTTATTTTCTTTCCCTTCCTGCTTATTTCCATTTTTATATATATATATCTTTTTGCATGTCTGGCTTCCTCCAGAGTTTTACAAAGAGCTGAACTGGGTCCCCGAGAACCAGCGCAGGCACACAGGTAAAACCATCCCTGTGAGGCGGGGAGGCAGGAGGAGGAGGTGGCCGTGGCAAGTGTGCCTGGTGCTCCCCTCCGCCCGCCGTCCCCTGGGGAGGTGTAGCTGAGGCGTCCAGGTTCCAGTCCTGGGGGGGCCACCCTTTTCTTGCCTCGGTTCCCCCTTCCTCACCCTGCCAGCCGCTTCTCCAGGGTTGTGGTGAGCCACCTGCAGGGGGGGGGCTCTTGTTTGAGAGAGCCCCCCCTGAACCCAAAACCTTCTGCAACCAGGAGAGATGAATTTCCTCTGTCTGGGGGGTGGCCACTCCCTGCTCTGCTGATTTCATTCTGCTCCTGCGATTCTGGTGCATTTCAAATTAATTTGGGCTGCAGGGCAGGGGGGGAAGGAGGCCTTGGGAAAGCTCGGCCTTGAGGACTAGACACTTAGGGGGGCACAGGTGACAAAACTGAAACTTGCATGGGCTGTACAATCCTTTGTGATGGATGCATGTGTTCATGGGCTGCCAAGCCCCCCCTCGTGGCAGGATTGCTGGCCCTGCATGTACCCGGGGCGGGGCAGAAGCCCACACATGCCGGCTTGCTGACAGTCTCCGTGTGAGGTGATGATGGCGCAGTGGGGCGTTTGTCATGTGTGAAAGGAAGCGTCAGCCCCCTTTCCCCAGCTGCATGTGGGCCAGGTGCCAGCAAAAGTCCTGCATCGCAGGGGGTTGGACTAGATGACCCTGGGGACCCCTCCCAGCTGTACCATTCTGTGATGCTGCGAAAACTCTCCATGCACTGGGAGGACGAGGCGAATGTGTGGGCAGGCAGGCAGGCAGGCAGGCAGGAGTGGGACTCCCCCTCTCCTGCCTAGGGGTGGCTGGGGGAGGGAGGGGGATGCTGGGGTGCACAGGGGGGCCTGTGTGGCTCCCCCCTTGATTTTGGCCTCTCCTTGCTGTTGTCTTACAGCTAAGAAAGCACCGGACGGCACAGTCATACCAAACGGTTATTGTGATTTCTGTCTAGGCGGCTCCAAGAAGACCGGCTGCCCCGAGGATCTCATCTCCTGCGCGGATTGTGGCCGTTCAGGTGAGGCCGTGGTGGCTGGTGGGCGAAGTAGGGGGGAAGGGCTTGGCCCATGCGGGGCAGAGCGGTGGGGGAACCTGCCTCCAGGGTATAAACGAGGAACGAGTTGGAAGGGACACTCAAGGGCCATCTAGTCCAGCCCCCTGCAAATGCAGGAATCTCAGCTAAAGAATCCCTGAGACTCTAACCTCTGCTCTGAAACCTCCCAAGAAGAATGGTGCACCAGGACGCAGAGCGTTTCTCAAGCCGCAGGTCTCACCCTCAGATCAGGAAGCAGAAGATCCCTGAGCACGTGCAGAGTGCCATGGTGGCTGGGTGTGCTCTTCGAGGTGTGTAGCTTTGCTAGAGACAAGCAACGTGGCCCAACACAGCTCTGTGCCACCAAGGGCATTTGTCAGCTTGCAAAGAAGCAACCCAGTTCTGGTTATCTGCGCTTAGCCAAACTGGACTGGCTACTGCTGTGTTTTATACATGGGGCATCCCTTGAAGAGTGTCTGGAAACTTTGAGTGGTGCAGCTGAGGGCAGTGAGGTTAACTGGGACATGCCGTCAGCAAGCATCTCCCTCCAGCATTCAGGAGCCATTGCTTGACCCCACACGATGATTTGGGGGGTTAAAACCACTGACGGCCTGAAGCCTCTGGATCGGGCCATAGGAGGTCCATCCAGTCCAGCGAGGTGCATGCCCCTTATGGGAAACATGCAAGCAGGACCTGGGCACAAGAACCTGGTCCTTCATGAAGGAGCCTAGTCCTCTTTTTAGAGCCCTCCGAGCTGGTGGGCATCACTGCCTCCTGCAGCAGAGAGTTCCATAGTTGAATTCTGAAGAAAGGCTTTCTTTTATCTGAATCAGGCAGAAAAACTTCTCTCTCTCCACGTTATCCAAGTCATGCCTGATTTTATCCGCCTCCATCATGCCGCCTCATACTTTCCTCTCAACTAAAAAGCCCTAGACGCTGCAGGTTTTCGTCCTGGAGGAGTTGCTCCCTCCGTTTTCTGAACCATTCCCACCTATGCAACATCCTTCTTGAGTGGACTTCCTCAGAAGGTGGTAGACTCTCCTTTGCGGGAGGTTTTGAGGCAGAGGCTTTTTGGGCATCTGTCAGGGAGGCTTGGAAGTCTTAAAGAGCTTTTCCTGCAATGGACAGCTGGCCCATTCCTTCTTTCCTTCCATTTATATTCTACCTTTAACCCCCCCCCAGAAGCCCCTTCCCCTCCTCATTTATTCATTTGATCCCCACAACAACCCCCCTGAGGCCGAGAGGGGCAGTGACCGGCGCAAGGTCACCCCCAGTGAGCCTCACTCAGAGCCGAGTGGCGGGATTTGAACCCTGGTCTCTCCCGTGTCTTAGTCTGACGCTCCAACCGCTGCACCCGCTGGCTGGCTGCTCCTGCGTGGACTCACCCGCTGCTCTCTCTCTGTCTGTCTGTCTCTCTCTCTCCCTCTCTCGTGCGCAGGGCACCCATCCTGCCTGCAGTTCACCGTCAACATGACAGCTGCCGTGCGGACTTACCGGTGGCAGTGCATCGAGTGCAAGAGCTGCAGCCTTTGCGGCACCTCCGAGAACGACGTACGTGAGTCGGCCGGGCCTGGATCTGACCGCCTCTCCCCCACCCCACCTCCCCCCCCACCCTTCCAGGAGCTCAGCAAATGCCGGGATTCCCCTCCCCATCACGTCCCCAGCCTCTGCCTTCCCGTCCTCCAGAATGCCTTTTGGGAACAAACTTAGTTGGTCTCTAAGGTGCTACTGGAAGGATTCTTTTTTTTTAAATTGGGATTGATCACCTGCCCTTAAGGAGATCCTGCGGGATCAAGGCCAGGGGCTCCTCTAAGCCAGCACCCTGTGACCACCCAGGTGACCCTTATGGGAAGCCCGCAGGAAAGCTTTGGGTGCAAGAACAGTTCTCCCCTCCTGCGGGTTCCCCGCAACTGGGATGCAGCCGTACTGCTGCCTCCAGCTGTGCAGGGCAAGGGCAGAACTTTGTGGCTCACAGCCTTCCAGGTCCATCTCCGCCAGGAATTTGTCTCCGCCTCTTTTAAAGCTAGCCAGGTCGGGGGGGGGCACCCTTGCCTCCTGCCGGAGAGAGTTCCGCAGTTTTAACTCTGCGCTGTGCAAAGGACTTTTTTTTTTTTATAAAAAATATTCTGAATCTTTTCCCTTGTTCCATTGGGGAAGAAGTACAGTTTAGGGGATGAAGACCCCCCCCCCCTTTGCCTGCAGAAGCGCATGGAATCATGGAATTGTAGAGTTGGAAGGGACCACTCGGCGGGTCATCATTCTGGCCCAACTCCCTGCAAGGCAGGAATCTTTTGCCCAAGGTGGGGCTTGAACCCGCAACCCTGAAGATGAATAATCTAATGCTCTAACTAGCAGAGCTCTGCCGGGGGATGTGTGTTTGCGGAAGACCCGCCAGGCTTCCGCCCTGTGCTCCAGAGAGGAGCTACTGCTCCGTCCACGGCACACCCTTGCGGAGCAGCGTTTTCCATGCCCTCCTCTCTCTCTCTCCCTCTTCCTGCTGCAGGACCAGTTGCTGTTCTGCGACGACTGCGACCGGGGCTACCACATGTACTGCCTCAGCCCACCCATGGCTGAGCCCCCCGAAGGTGAGGAGGGACCCCGCCCTAGGCGAGGCAGCTTGGTGGGGAGGGGGCAGGGAAAATGCACCCCCGCCCCAAATCTGATGCTTCTCTGCCTTTCTCCACTCCCCATTTCCAGGAACCTGGAGCTGCCACCTGTGCTTGCGGCAGCTGAAGGAGAAGGCGTCCGCCTACATCACCCTGACCTAGGCTGGGGGCCCGTTGCCCCCCCTTTTCCCGTCCTCGCAGCCCCCCCCCCCAATCTCCGTGCCCTTAGCCGCGATGGTGCTGAGCCCTGCCAGGCCTCGGGGCGTTTGTTGCCCTCTCGCCTGCCACAAGAACCTTTTCTTCTCCACCCCTCCATGTCCCCCCCCCTCCGCCCAGCTGCAGCAGCGGGGACCAAACCCTGCCTGCGTCTCCTGCTGGCTGTCACCAAAACTCGACTCAAAAGCCATACAAGCCAGGGGGTAGGCAGCTGGCAGCACAGCAGCCGCTCCTGGCCCTTTGCCCCCCCCCTCGGCTGCCTGGGATGGGAAGCCCTTTGCCCACCCTCTAGGTGCATGTGGAAGTGGGCAGGTGTCCCCCCCCCGCAAGACAAGCCCCTGGGAGGATGAAGCCCCCCGCCTCCCTCATTTGGGCTGCGACCCAGTTCTCTGCTCCCGTCTCTTTCGGACCAGGCACAACCTCCGAAAGGAAGTCAGGCTTGCCGGAGGAGTTAAGCTTTTCAAAGGCCAGTGGAGTGGAGTGGAGGGGGGGGGGCAGGATGAAGAGCAATGGTTTTTTGGGGGGCGGCGGGGCGGGGGTGACTGGCTGCAGCAATGGGAGGAAAGAGGGTCACAGCTGGAGCTGGCAGGGCTAAGGGGAGGGGGTCGGAAGGGGTGGGTGGGTGATGCTCAGCTGTCACGAGGCAGGATTTTTTTTTCAGTGTTGCTGGATTTTACAAATGGGGGGGGGAATGAAAACTTGAAAGGGAAAAAAAAATACCCCCGGAAAAGGGGGTTAGGGTGGGGGAAAACTACAGTTCCCCCAAAATAAAAAAAATGTGTCGGGGTTGGGAAGAGGCAGCCTCAGGGGCCACTAGAGGGGCTGTTCCCACTAAGCCCCCCCCCCTTGTGTACATGGTGTTGTTCTGTTGCCTGCATCTGCTAATGTGCTTGAATTGTTCTGTGCATTAAATGTGGTCTGAATTACAGCTCCTGCGGCTGTTGCTCCTTCTTTTGCCTCCTCCCCTAGTCATGGTGTCAAGTTCCAGGTGTGTCTAGACTGATGATATGGGGGGGGGGGAGAGAGAAGGATGAAGGGGCAGCCCCCCCCCTCCCACAAGGCACTGCCATCATCCTCATCCTTGCACCTGGCAAGGCTGGTGTCTTCTAGCAAGAGCTGTTGCCATGACAACAGGACAGGAAGAGGAGGATGTTTGGGTACCAGGCTGAAGATGCTGTCTTCCCCCCCCCCCGCCCCCTTTGCCTTGACACTCAGGCAAAATCTGGGGACTCCGTGCAAGAGAGAGAGAAGAAAAGGAAGGAAGGAAAAGAAAAAAAGGGGGGGTGCTCAAGGAATCACACAGGGTTTTCTATGAAATGTTTGTTTTATTTCTCTCCTTCCCCACCCCAATACCCAGAGGTGTTCCCCCCCCCTCCAAAGAAACTATCATTGAGGATTCCAGAGAATTATACTGGGGGATTTATTCCTTTTTTTTTCTTTTTACAAAAGGCTGGTTGTTGTTCTTTCCTATCAGCAATTTTTAAGACAAAAAAATAATTAAATAAGACAAGATCTGATCCCAAAAGATTCTTATAAAATTAACACAAGAAACAACTCACACAACACGACTGACAAAATAAAAAATAAAAAATATGAAGGCAAGCCTCCCCACTCCTCCCAACCACCCTGGGGGGGGGGGAAGCCCTCCCATGTCACGGAGAGGAACGCTAAAGGATAGATTTATTCTTTTTTTAAAGTGGGAACGGGGGGAAGACAATAATCCGTACAAATTGCAGTGAGATACTGGTACAAAATTAAGGAAGAGTTTTGGAGAAGGGGATGCTGCCTGGAGGAGCCTCGCGGTGATGTGGAGCAGGTGGGGCGGGCAGGCGGGGGGGGGGTTGCCACTTCTGGCTGCGACTCTTCCTGGCACCTGCACCCCTAAGTTGGCTCTGGAGAAGGTGGAGAAGGCTTCTCTCTCCGCCAGGCTCTATGGCTGTATGGGTGGGGGGCAGGGGGGGGGCCAGGCTCCTCAAAAGGCTGAGCTGGGAGTGCAAAAGGGGTAGCACCCCGGGGGAATTAAGACGACCACGGTGCAAGTTCCTGGGATGCTCGGAGATTCTCTCCCACTTTCCTGGCTACCCTGCCCTGCCCCTGAAAATTTTTTGTTTTTTTTCCCCTTGCAGCAATTCCAACAGACCTTGGCCCACCCCGCATGGAAGGGCAGGTAGTGGAAGGCCTTGTCCTTGTCAGGGGAGAAACGCGGCCTGAGCCAGGAAGCCCCCCCACCCCTGGGTGGGTCTGGGGTTTGCATAGTTCAGACGCTGGCTTGGCAACCTGGTGAGGGGTGCACAACATCACAGTTTTGGGCGTCCCGGGACCCTGCGCCCTATGCTAGCAGCCAGAAGTGCCCCCCTCAGGCTTCCCTTTCTCAGGCTGGAAGAAGCCGCAGCCCTGCCGGCCCCTGCCAGGCCTCCAGGACACACACCCCCTCTCACCGCAGCCTGAAAAGAGGTCTTGTTCCTCCTGCAATGGACCCCTCCTGCTCAAAGCACCCCCAAAATGGCTCTGCTGGTCCAGACCATGTGCTTTTAACACACAACAACAACAACAGCAACCTTGCAAACAAAGAGAAGCCGCAACAGGGTCTGTGTTTCAGAACCACGGCGTACCAACTGCCCGCAAGCACTTCCTTATTGCTGAAGGGTTGCTCAGGCACAGGGGTGCCGGGGGGGGGCGCGGCACCAGAGGTGGGAAACATGGGAGGCCCCGATTCCCAGGCGGAGCTGGAGGGAAGGGTGGCCCCCCAATGGCAGGACTGTCGGTTGCCACACAAGGGAGGCAAGCGCCCCCCCCCCAGGCCAGTGGGGCAGGGGCACCACTCCTGCCCCGATGCCCAGGACCATCCGTGTCCCCCGGCCTCCTCCCAAGGTGTGGCTCCCCACCTCTGCTGCCGCTGTGCAACCGTGGGGGCAGTGTGTGCGCGTGCGTGTGTGTGTGAGAGTTCAGAGGCATGCACAGAGATCTCCAGAGGGCGGGTGGGTGGAATTACAAACAGTACCATTTATACAAATATAGTGTTTTTATAAAGAACATATACATTTAAACTTTTTTTTTTTAACTTTTTTTTAAACTTCCTGAGCCACTCCCATCCTTGCGTTCTCTAGAAAATAATTTAGTCGTGAGAAAGTGCTCTTTTGAGATTCTCGGTGGTCTCGCTTGAGGGCCCCCCCCCCTCGGCCAACACCCCGAGTCCGTCGAGCGCCAAGGCGCCCCCTGGTGGCGAGCCAGGGTGGGCAGAGGCGGCCCCCTTCCCTGCTCGGGGTGCGTGAGCCCAGGTGCCCATATCGCAGTTCTCTTGGCAAACGCCCAAGGAAGCACCTGAGAGTAGACTGTGGCAAGAGGTGCCCTGGGCCCCGAGCGCCACGCCTGGCACCCGGTTGGGAAGCGGGCACTCAGGAGGGCGGGAGGAGAGGGGGCTCTGCTCCCTAAGGAAGGAGGAGGGAGGCTGGCCAGGGCGCTGTTGGGGTCCCGCACCAGAGGAGCCACCGCCGGCAGGCCCCCCCCCCATCTCTCGCTTCCAAGCAGCCCCCCTCTCCGGCTGCTCACAGCTCCTTCTTCTCCACGGCGCTGGAGAAGATCTCGGCGAACTTCCGCAGCTGCTCGTTGGCCGTCTGGGACTCTTCCTGCAGGCGCTGGTTGTTGTGGCGCAAGTTGGCCACCTCCGCCTGCAGCACCACCTTGTCCTGCTTCTCCTGGGAAGAGACAGAGAGGAAGGTGGGAATCGGGGCAGCTGGAGGGGTGTGTGCGCAGGAACAGCCTGCGGGGTCAGGCCAGTGGTCCACCGCGTCCAGCATCCTCTTCTCAACAGGGCCCAAATACCCCCCCCCAAGAACTTAGGAACGCAGATAGACTGCCTCTGCAGCTGGAGGCCCCATAAGAGCCTAAGAAGAGCCTGGCTGCTGGATCAGGCCATCTATATCCAGCATCCTGTACTCACAGAGGCTAACCTGATGCCTTCAGTGGGAACCCCGCTAGCAGGATGCAAGCACAGGAGTCATCTGCTGGGGTTTCCAGCCCCTGGGATTCAGAGGCATGGTTGCCTCTGGCTGTGAAGGCAGACCAGAGCCATCCTGGCTAGGAGCCACCCAAAGCCCTCTCCTCCTCCTCTGTGAATTTGCCCAATCCCCAGTTCCACAGTGTAACTAAACACGGTGTGAATATGTCTTTCATTTCGTCCTGAATCTTCCGTGAGTTCTGGGGAGAAGCCCCCTTCCTCTGCACAGAGATCAGGAGGCACAAGAGGCTCCCTCGGAAGGTGGGGGGCCTCTCCATTGCTGGAGCTTCGATGGGCATCTGTCGTGGACACTTTGGCTGCGACGACTGCGTTCCAGGGGGGTCAGACTAGATGACCCCTGGGGTGCCCCCCAACTCTATTCTATGAAACAGAAGGCAGGCACGGCGGCTCAGAGTCAAGCCGCGCTACCGGATGAGAAGAGAACCCAGGAGTCCGGGCTCCCTTCTTGCCCCTTGTCTCTCGACTTTCTGGGGGTTCTTCTGCTGTCCCCCACCCCCAAGTAAGTATCACAACCAAACATCCCTTGAAATGAGGAGGGCATTTGAAGTGGGGCGGCTTCGCCCTAGGCAGTCCCAGGGCCTGGTGGGAAGAGAGCCCCCCCCCCTTGAGCCATCCCCTGGGAGTGGGGGGGCAATCTTACTTTCTGCAGGTCGCAGTGGAGCTGCTTCAACATGGCCTCCAGCTGGTAGACTTTGCCTGTCAGGTCCGCAGAGGGCTCCTCGCTGCGGAGGGAGGGGAGAGCAGAGCGTCAAGAGGCAGCGTGGTGCAGTGGTTAGAGCAACGTACCAGGGGAATGGGAGAAACCGGGGTCCAAATCTCCCTCACTTGGCCATCGCCAAGCTCAACTTTTCTCAGCCTAGACTACCTTGCAGAGTGGTTGTTGTGTGTGTATGTGGGGGGTGTTAAATGAGAAGGGGCGGGAGCTGTGTTGGAGGTCACCTTGAGCTCTTTGGAGGAAAAGGCAGAATATAAATGGAGCAAATGAATGGATGAAATAACTGGGGGAAATGGGGGCCTAGATCCCTCCTCGGAAGACAGGAGCAAAAGGGGCCGTGCAGCCACTTCACATAGTTTTGGGGGGATGGACGGCTGGAATCCAGATTGGAAGAGGCCCTTCCTGGCAGCTCTCCAGGCTCTGTGGAAGGACCCCCCCCCTTCTTCCTGGAAGGGCCCAGATGCATTTGGAGGGGAGGGCAAGGCAGCTGGGATGGAGAAGTTAGAAGGAGCAGGCCAGGAGGGAAGACAGCAAGCGAGTGAAGGCATCTCAGACCCCCCCGTGTGAGAACAGAACCCCCTTGCCAAGACCCCCAGCCACACAGCCGGTGCCCTGAACCCAAAATGTCCAGAAGCAGGTTGAGATGGAAGCGCTCCCCCCCCCAACAAGAAAACAGAGCTGTGCAAAAAGGGCAGCCCATCATTTTAGTTTGATTCCCCTCTACCCTGGGCATCCAGAGAAAGTGTACCTGCAGCTCCCCGCCCCCACACACATTTTTTGCCCCCCCCCCGAGACCTTGCTCCCCCAGTGCCACTGGGAGAAGCAGGAGAGGAAGCCCAGCACGGCCCCCTTGCCCCCAGATCTCCAAAGGGCCCCAAGTTCAGTGCCAGAAACACGCTTCTGGCTCAGTGATCGGAGGCAGGGTCCCCCCCCCCGCCTTCCCCAAGCATAAAAGCGAGGGGTTGGAGGAAGGGGCTTCTGCCGGGGGTGTGTGTGTGTGTGTGTGTCTCTCACCTCATGGTGGGTGTCGTGCGGGGCGTCAGCTGCCTCTCCAGGCTCAGGTGCCCCAGGACGGGGCTGTGGGCAGAGGGCACGTCCGGGCTCAGCGTGGCGTCATGCAGGGAGAAGAGAGAGACGGCTCTTTGCACTGCAAGTGGAGCAGGAGAAGGGTTTTGCAGCGCGGCCATCCCTACCAGGCAAAATAACAGCCCCCCGACCCCTTCCTGGCAGAGCCCATCTGCAGGCACAGGGGCTGCCAGGGCTATGGGGCAGAGAGCCCCCCCCCCGGTCCCTGCCTGCCCGAGGGAGGCAGAGGGTGTGTGCCCTTCTTTGCACGCCACAAACAGCGGAACACCCTTCCACAGGAGGCAGCCGAGTGGGCAAACTCATGGGGCGGAATGCTGTCGGTGGCGAGGGGTCCCAAGGGCCGTGCTCTGCCCTCCTGGAAACGGCAGGATCCGGCTTGCAAGTCCCCCACTGGGAGAACGGGATGGAGGATGAAACGGACCATTGGCGTGATCCAGCTGCGCTAATCTTATGGACCGATGGAACCTCCAGGTCCAGAGGCAGTCTATCTAGAATAACGTTTGAAGCTTTCTTATGTTTTTATATGTCTTGGAAGGTGCCCAGATGGGCGGGGTATAATAATAGTAGTAGTAATAATAATAATAATAATAATAATAATAATAATTCACAGGTTCTTAGGGCCAGGTGATATGCCGCTGCCGCAGCGGAGAATGGAGTCCCAGCCCATTTTTCTGAGGCTGCAGTGCTGGGGCTGCAGGTGCAGTTGGCCCAGCCCTGTGGGGCTCAAACCGGCCGGGCAACGCACTGAGCCCGGCCCTTCCCTGGCAGGCAGCCACTCGGATTTGCTGCTGCCGCTTCAACGGACAACTTGGGATTCGGGTTCTGCAACAGCTATGGGCCTGGAGGAGTCAGGGCGTTTGCTCCCTCCGAGCTCAGGGCAAAGGCCGGGGCTCCCGTGCCCTGGTGATCACAGCGCTGCCTGCCTGGAACCTGCTGCCACCGCCTCTGAGCATCAAAGAGGCTTGTAGGGAGGGCTCCCCCCCCCAGCGCTTGCCCTCCCCTCTCACCCAATTAGCCGCTTCTTCAGCAAAGCCTCTCGCCACCCCAATTCAAAACGCCCCCCCCAGCAACTGCTGAGCTCTTCCACTTGCCCAGCGCTGTGATCAACCCCTCCCTTCTGCCTTTCCCTCAATTAAAACAGCCAAGTGCTAATTAAGGCAGAGACGCTGAACTTCCAAGGCACAAGAGCCTAAATATAGAAAGCCTGAAATGTCAAGAGGCAGGGAGTTGCCAGGGTGCGTGGTCTGGCGGCCATCGGCCAGGGAAGCTTCGGCTGAGATTCCTGGGTTGGACTAGATGGCCCTTGGGGTCCCTTCCAACTCTGGTTCCAGGGGGAAATGCTGGGGGGAGGCAGGGGGGTCCCTGCTCCCCAAAGCACCGGATAATGCTGGCGAGAGCCCAGCAGAGGGGGAACACAGCACTCGTTGATGGCGGCCCCCCCCCCGGGCACCTGGCCAGCTTTAAAATCTCTCTCCCCACGGCCTTTGTATGCCCCACACCCATGGGTGCTGTGCGATGCCAGGCCCCTAGGACCAGGCGCAGATGCTACTAGCTTTGTGCCCGCAGACCCCTGGGCTGTCAAAGCAGAATCGCCCTGAAACGCTTTCAGCTCCCTGCCGGGCCTTGGATTGATGGTTCAACACCCTCTCCATTTTCCAAGCCACAGGGCAGAAGGGCAAGGGGCTGCTGCAAAGGGCAACCAGAGAAAGGGCCCCTCTCACCCTCCGTGGCCGCAGGGCACCCGAGGGAGACCGGGGCGCTTCCTGGAGGGCTCTGCCCGCTCCTACCTTTCCCCGCCGGGCTCCCGGGCACCAGAACAGAGCTGGAGGCACAGGTGTGCTGAGCAGCGTGCGGCCGACTCCGGAAGCCGAGGGCCCGTCTCCCTCCTCTGTGCTCGGCCGAGTGGCGGCTCCGCTCTGGTGTCGGGAGGCAGGCAGGCAGGCAGGCAGGGAGGGAGGGAGGGTGGGGCCGGCGTTGTGACGCAGATGGCAGGCCTGAGCAGATTGCCGAACCTCCTCCCCACCCGCCCACCCCGGCCGGCAGGGAGGTGGCTGATCCTCTTTGCTGCCAAGGGAGATCCCTGCCGGGAGCCGGGCCTTGCCTGGGCACGCAACCGCCCTCCGCCCGCCTGCCCTACTTTCAGCTCAAGCAGAGCCTCTCGAGCCGCTCCGCTCCTCCTCCAGCCCAAAGGAAAGCAGGTCACGGAGGCAGGCAGCTCCCCCAGGGGCAGAAACCGCAGCCAGATCCTCATTAGCTTGCCTGGCTGCAAAATGAAAGCAGCCGTGCAAGGGCCCAGAGAGGGAGCGGGGAGGGGGCTCAGGGTGCCCCCAGCTGCTCACCCGGGTCACTCACGTATTGTACGTATTGTAATATTACTCCTCTACCGGTTGTAATTTTGCAAGCAAATTTCCGATATCTGGATATTCGAAAGGATTGTGGAATATTGCTCCATTTGATGTTGTTTATTTGAAAATCATTACACACACACACACACACACAACATCAAATGGAGCAATATTCCACAATCCTTTCACAATGTATATGACTTCACGTGCACCAGATCGGATGCTACAAGGCGTGCAACCCTCGCTTTACGTTTCATTGTGTTTCCCAGCTTGTGCATTATGGAGAGGCAGTGTGCAAATTTAAACTGAAATGGAAGCGCTGGGGCTTTGCAGAAAAGAGGCTCAGCCGAGAGGCCAGGGGTGGGGGCTAATCCAGGGGTGGGGGCTAATCCGGGATGCTGGCGACCAGGAAGGAAGGGGCAAGTGTCTGGGAAGGCTAAGACCAGGGCAGACGGCAAGCGGAGACCCCCGAGGCACAGAGTGCCTGGGATTTTTCTTTCATTTTTTTCAAGGGGGAAACTGACTTTCTCTCTCTCTCCCGCCCCCAAATCCATTACAAATGCAGTGCCTCTTTCCCAGATCCAAGCACCTTTATTCATTCAGGGTTTTTTTCTTTTTTTCATTTCAGGAAATTTACACGCGGCTTGATCGTAAAAAAAAAAACCCTCAAAGTGGTTTTACAAAAAGAGACGAAAAGATAGAAGCATAAAATCGAGAAAAGATTGAAACGGAAAGACGAAATAGACTAAAAAAAAGGTCAAAACTCACGCCAGGTTTCTAAGCGTCTGGGTGAGGCTTTTCCGTAACACTTGTCTAAACAAAGATGTGTTTTAAGCAGGCACCCGAAAGGAAGGGGATTGCTTGATATCAAAAGGCAGGGAGTTCCAAAGTGCAGGTGCGGCCAGACTAGAAACGACCGAGCTCTTACAAAGGTGGAGCTGGTGTTACCTGGCACCTGTAGCAGTGCCCGTTCTGCTGATCCAAGTGTTTGAGTGGGCATGGACGGGTGAAGGCCACCTCGTAGGTAAACTGGTCCCAATTTGTTGAGGGGTTCTATACAGACAGTTAACACCTTGAACTTGACCCAGGAGCAAATGGGCAGGGGCGTAGCAAGGGGTGGGTGGGCCGCCCCGAGTTCCAGAGGAGGGGGGGGTGACACTTTGGCCGCCCCGCCGGGCGAGCCCCGAACGGGGGCATGTCGCCTTTCCCCCCTTCCAGCGGCTATTTTTTGGCGCGAGGGGCGGGCCAGCGAGGAGGGGGCGTCACGCTTGTCGCTGGCATGACACCCCCTCCTCGCTGGCCCGCCCCTCGCACAGAAAAAAAGCCGCTGGAAGGGGGAAAGGGGGAGGCAAAGCAGGCGCTTGAACGCGCCTGCTCTGCTTCCCTTCCCCCCCTCCCAGCGGTTTTTTTCGGGGGGGTGGGCCAGCGAGGAGGGGGCGTCATGCCAGGGACAAGTGTGACGCCCCCTCCTCGCTGGCCCGCCCCTCGCGCCGGAAAAAAAGCCGCGGAAAGGGGGAAATTCCCCCTTTCAGTGGCATCCACATGCGTCGTGCCCCTCCCCCAGGGGGGGTGCCTCTACGCCACCCCCGCCAGCGCAGAGGCTTGCTACGCCCCTGCAAATGGGCCTCCAGTGTAGATACCCCAGCAAAAGGGGTTTCATGCCTTGCTCTCGTCAGCAACCGCGCCGCAGCATTCTGCACTGACTGACGCTTCCGGGAATCCAGCCTTGAACTCAGCAACGCATGACTTAAGTCAGGGGTGTCCAACTTCCAAGAGACTGCGATCTATTCCCACTATAAATAAACTGGCACTGATCTACCCATCGGATTGACCAGAGTTGTTGAGCTTTTTTTGGGGGGGGGATTTGGGGTCATGCGATCGACCGGGGACGCCCCGCGATCGACCGGTAGATCGCGATCAACCTGCCTTAAGAGATCCCTAGAGCTGCCCTGGCAGGCCCTGAGGGGTCTGGAGAGCTCAGTCTCCACCTTGGCCCTCCGTTTTGACTTTGCAGACGAGCCTCCTTCTCCAAGCAACGGCTTCAGGCCTGCGCCGCCAAGAAGGCGGCAAGGACACCAGGAGAAGGTGGGGGAAGGAAACTCCCCGCTAAGCAAAACTGGGGCTGCAGCGGCAGTTTCCTGGCACTCGGGGACACCCCTTCTTCCCCTCCCAGGCTCTCAAAATGATGTGAGTGAGGCGCCCAGGAAGAGCCACAAGCCTCCTAGTTCAGCTGATGGAATCACAGAATTGCAGAGTTGGAAGGGAACCCCAAGGGCCATCTAGTCCAACCCCCTGCAAGGCAGGAAGCAGGCAGCTGTTCACACTTAACAACACGAGACCAGTTTAGCTGCGAGATCTTCCTCGCCCCCTGTGCGCCCACTCGACCGCTTTCATGGGTGCAACTGGCCCTGCGATGGGGCCCACATAATTCATCCCCAACCCTCACTGGTAAGAAATCAACCTTATAGAAGAAGAAGACGAAGAAGAAGAAGAAGAAGAAGAAGAAGAAGAAGAAGAAGAAGAAGAAGAAGAGTTTGGATTTGATATCCCGCTTTATCACTACCCGAAGGAGTCTCAAAGCGGCTAACATTCTCCTTTCCCTTCCTCCCCCACAACAAACTCTGTGAGGTGAGTGGGGCTGAGAGACTTCAGAGAAGTGTGACTAGCCCAAGGTCACCCAGCAGCTGCATGTGGAGGAGAGACACGAACCCGGTTCCCCAGATTACGAGTCTACCACTCTTAACCACTACACCACACTGGTGCCCACAAGTGTGGAACTCCCTGCCTTTTGACGCCAGGCAGCTGCCTTCACTGCACCGTTTTCAGCTAAAACCGTATTTCTGCTTAGCCAAGTCTGTCCGGATGCTTGGAAAGTTCTCGTGAGTCTTTTAGACGATTGTCATTCAAACTTTTTGAAAGTTTGCTCTTTAAAAGAAAAGCTCTTAGTGTAAGCGACAATCTTACACTTTCATCTCTTCTGTAAACGGCTTTGATAACAATCAAGCGGCGCTTAAAATTTTTAGGAGTAATTCACGAAAGAAGGTGCTCAGGTGCAGCCAGGAGCCTCGCAAGGCCACAAGCCGCTACCAGAAGAGAACCCAGGAACCGGCCTCCTTGGGGACTAGAGACCCTGCGCCAGCCAAGCACAGGCCCCGGGGAGCCTCTGCCCCAGCGCAAGGAGGGTCAAGCCCCCTGGCAACCACTTCTACATGCAGGCATCTGGCCATGCTCCCTAGGGAGGTGGAGGGGTTAGTGGGGGGGTGGGCAGGAGGGAGGGGCTCCGGCCCTTTCACTACCGGCCTTCCCTACCTTCATATGCCTTGGCTGCGTTGACCAAACTGGACCACTCCAGGCCGGCGGCTGTGTCTGGAAGGGGCATCAGACCCGGGTCAATGCGCCGCAGAGGCTTCTCCCGCACGTCCGTCAAGGAGAGCTCAGAGGCCGAAATGGCGCCTGCAGGGAGAGCAACGGCCTCGTCAGACGGCTGCCAACATCTCCCCAGACAAGAGCACCCTCCATGCCAAGCGCCCCCCGTTTGGAGGCCCTGCGTCTTTCCCGGCCAAGTGGAACCAGAGCCAAGACACAGCCTCTCCGGTCAGCAGTGGAGGCTGGGGTTCTGGGGAGCCAGTGGGGGGCAGTGTCAACTAGGCCCTGGGAGAGACCAGGGTTCAAATCCTGCCACATGGCCAGGAAGCTCATCGGGGGGACGGGGCTTTGGGGCCAGTTGCTGCCTCTCTCGGCTCAGGCTACCTCCCAGGGTGGTGGAGGTTGGGATTAGAGGAGGGGTGAAACATACACACCACCTCGCCTCTGGGGGTTCCCCCCCCCCTTTGGCTCACAATAGACGGGGGGAGGTTTAAAACGATGCTTGGCCTGGAGAAAGTGGACCGAGAAAAGCTTTTCTCCCTCTCACAGTACTCGAACTCGTGACATCGACGTAGCACAGTGTTAAACCCACCTGGATGCCTTAAAAAAAAAAGGGTTGGGCAAATTCACCGAGGAGGAGAGGCCTTTGGAGGGCTACCAGCCAGGATGGCTCCACTCTGCCCTCCACGGCCGGAGGCAGTGAATGCTCCCGAAACCCCTTAGGGGAGCGCTGCTCTTGTGCTCCCCAGAAAGCAGAACTCACCCTTCCTCTCCGAGAGGCCCCCGTTGCTGGGGGTGGGGTGCTGCTTCCGCACGGGGAGGGTGCTGAAGGTGCTGGTGAAGAGCACGTCCCCCGGCAGGGGCTGCTCAAAGCCGTAGGCGCTGGCATAGCTGGGGTCCCGCCTGCCGCTGCACAGGCTCTCGTCCGACAGCGTCCTCTGCAGGGTCTTCTGGGGCGACTGAGGGCAGGAGGAGAGACACGGTAGTCAGAGGAGACTCGGGGGAGGAAAGACGCGCTGAGACCGGGGACTCTCTTTCTCCTACAGGGGCCAGAGAGACGCTCCTGGGAGGCTCCATGAGCAAAGAGGATGGAGAGCATATCACCTGGAATCATAGAGCGGAAAGGGACCCCTGGGGGCCATCTAGTCCAGCCCCCTGAATGGACAGAGGGCTTAGAAAGGAGAGTCCCGCACCTTCCAAGGGAGTCCGTTCCAATGTCAAAACGGCTCAGAAAACACCTTCCAAAAGAATTCCCTTTCCTGTCACTGGAAGCCCTTGGTTCGCACCCCAACCTCTGGAGCCGCGGAAAACAAGCTTGTTCCCTCTCCCATGGGACAGCCCTTCGGGTATTTGAAGAGGGCTGTCACCTCTCTGTAATCTCAGCTAAAGCATCTGTGCCAGGTGACCATCCCTCATGAGGCTTAAGTTTCCAGTCCCTTGATCCTCTTGGTCACCCTCCTCTGCACACCTCCCAGTTGCCAACATCCTCCTTAAATTGTGGTGCCCAGAACCAGGACCGGCGCTGGGGCTTCTTGCGCCCTAGGCGAACCACCTTCTGGCCCCCCCCCCCCGCCAAAGCCTGCTTTAGCGGGAGGTGGGGGATGGTGGAGAGGCAAGCAGCAGTTTCTCTGCTGTAGCAGAGAAGCTCTTGAGAGTCCCATGGACTGCAAGAAGATCAAACCTATCCATTCTCAAAGAAATCAGCCCTGAGTGCTCACTAGAAGGACAGATCCTGAAGTTGAGGCTCCAGTACTTTGGCCACCTCATGAGAAGAGAAGACTCCCTGGAAAAGACCCTGATGTTGGGAAAGATGGAGGGCACAAGGAGAAGGGGACGACAGAGGACGAGATGGTTGGACAGTGTTCTCGAAGCTACTAACATGAGTTTGACCAAACTGCGGGAGGCAGTGGAAGACAGGAGTGCCTGGCGTGCTCTGGTCCATGGGGTCACGAAGAGTCGGACACGACTGAATGACTGAACAACAACAACAACAGCAGAGAAGCTGCTGCTAGCGGAGCCCGCCCCACTCCCTGACAAGCCTGGCCAGCGCCCCCTCCATTTTGGCGCCCTAGGCAATTGCCTAGTTCGCCTAAATGGACGCGCCACCCCTGCCCAGAACTGGACACAGTATTCCAAGTGTGGTCTGACCAAGGCAAAATAGAGAGGGACTACGACTTCCCTTGATCTGGACACTAGACTTCTGTGGATGCAGCCTGGAATATAGCATTCGCTCGTTTTGCTGCTGCATCCCACGGGTGATTCGTGCCAAGAGCTTCCTAATCGCTCCGCCATTTTTCCTGGCCTCTGGGAAGGTGGCACGGAATAGCGGCTGGGCCCTACCGCTTCCTCCCCCCCCCAGCTCTCCATTTATCCATTTCCCTGCAACGTTGCAAGCGCGCTAAGTAAACCATGCCAGCGAGTTGCGTGTCTGCTGGACTCTGCATGCTGCCGGCCCCCTTCTTCCTCCCAAGCTCACCAAATCTCTTTCCTGCTCGGCGGAGCCTCCGTCCATGATTATCAGCTTCTTCAGGTCGTCCTCAATGGTGGACTTGTAGGTCTTGCGTGGGGAGCGGAGGTCGCGCAGGGAGGCCCTCAGCCGCGGCTGCCCAAAGACGTTCTTGGTGTTCAGGTCCACTTGCCTGGGTTGGGGGGGGGAAGAAAAGGGGGTGATGGAAAAGAGAGGCTGCGGCATGTTTTTCTCCTAAGAGTCAGCCAGTCAGTCAGTTTTGTTACGGCGAAAGCCAGCAGCACAGAAAATCATAAATCCAAACAGAGAAAAATCGGCGACAACACCACCAGAGATAAAACAATTACACAAAGGAACTTTACAATGTGTTATTCAATAAAAGAGATTCACGCTTCTCCATAGCTAAAGTGCAGAATTTAGCCACATCATAGGATACTAGAATTGAAGAATCCTCCAGAAGATATTTTCGTAAAATTTCGGGGAAGGATCCCAAATAGTGTTGCAAGGGCGTAAACTTTGTTAAAAGGGGTAAAATAAATCGAGCACGTTCTTCACTACAGAATTTGCGAAATAAAAGGATGTGAGTAACGGATTCCACCTTGTTAGACATGCAGGGGCAGAGGCGCGCATGCATTGGAAATTTCATGAATTTGCCATACAGCACTGCTGAAGGCATTGCTCCTAACAGTAGAACTCAGGGTGCGCACAGGTGAAAGGAGGCAGCGATGGTCACCGACCTGGGTGGCTTTAAAAGAGGAAGGGACAGATTCGAGGAGGAGGAGGAGAGGGCTATCAAAGGCTCCTAGCCGGGATGGCTCTGCCCTGCCTCCACAGTCGGAGGCAGTAAATGCTCCCAAACACCAGTCGCTGGAAACCCACAAGGGAGAAGTGTTTCTGTTGTGCTCAGATCCTGCTTGGGGGTTTCTCCAAATAGGCAACTTGGTTGGCCCCTGTGAGAACAGGATGCCCCATTTGGCCCGATCCAGTACATCCTCCTCCGCAAAGGCTCCCCCCACCCCCGGACTTCACTTGCCTTTCAGAAGCACACCTCAGGAGCATAGCTGTCAACTTTCCTTTTTTGTTTTTGCAGGAAATTCCCTTATTCCAGCGCCGTTTCCCATTGCAAAAAAAAAGGGAAAGTTGACAGCTATGGCCGTTTCCCAATGCAAAAAGAAAAAAAAAGAAGGTTGACAGCTCTGCTCAGTAGCCACCTGGTTGGCCATGGTGGGGTGGGCTCCCTGCCCCCCCCCAAGCAGCCCCCCAAACACCCCAGATGCAGTCCAAACCGCAGAGCAGCAGGACTGCCTTCATCCGTCCAACGGGAGCTGATCTGACTCCCTGTCCCCCAACCCCAGGCAGGAGGGCTGGCAAGGGTGCTGCACATGCTCAGAGGCCCTCTCCTCTTCAACTCTGCCTTGCACGCTCCTAAACAGACCTCAAAAATCAAGCCCAGCCAAAACAGCTTCGGATGCGCCTCCCTCTCCCCCCCAGCAGAAGGAGAAGGCAACAGGAGAGAGAAGCAAGAGCCAAGCCAGAGTGGAGAGGTTCCCCATCCCCCTTCCGCTTGTGCCAGGCCCCCTACTCACTTCTTGGGGTCCGCAAAGGCCGTGGGCCTGGCGGGGGTCTCCTCGCCCCTCTTCCACCCGGCCGGGAGGAGCTTGCTCCTACTGCTCTGCTTGGAGAAGAAGGACTTGGGCACGGAGGCCGAGAGCTGGAAGGAGCTGGACTGCGGCATGTGGGGGGCCCGTGGGGCGTCAGCCGGGGGTGCCTTGTACACCTGGGCGGGGTACGTGGCCCTGCCGCTGCTGTGGCTGAAAAACGGAGGAGGCTCAGTTCACCATGGGGAGGTGGGGGACACAGGCATAGAATCCTAGAGTTGGAAGAGACCACCAGGGCCATCCAGTCCAACCCCCTGCCAAGCAGGAAACACCATCAAAGCATTCCTGACAGATGGCTGTCAAGCCTCCGCTTAAAGACCTCCAAAGAAGGAGACTCCACCACACTCCTTGGCAGCAAATTCCACTGTCCAACAGCTCTTACTGTCAGGAAGTTCTTCCTAATGTTTAGGTGGAATCTTCTTTCTTGTAGTTTGAATCCATTGCCCGTGTCCGCTTCTCTGGAGCAGCAGAAAACAACCTTTCTCCCTCCTCTATATGACATCCTTTTATATATTTGAACATGGCTATCATATCACCCCTTAACCTTCTCTTCTCCAGGCTAAACATACCCAGCTCCCTAAGCCGTTCCTCATAAGGCATCGTTTCCAGGCCTTTGACCATTTTGGTTGCCCTCCTCTGGACACGTTCCAGCTTGTCAGTATCCTTCTTGAACTGTGGTGCCCAGAACTGGACACAGTATTCCAGGTGAGGTCTGACCAGAGCGGAATACAGTGGTACTATTACTTCCCTTGATCTAGATGCTATACTCCTATTGATGCAGCCCAGAATTGCATTGGCTTTTTTAGCTGCTGCATCACACTGTTGACTCATGTCAAGTTTATGGTCTACCAAGACTCCTAGATCCTTTTCACATGTACTGCTCTCAAGCCAGGTGTCACCCATCCTGTATTTGTGCCTTTCATTTTTTTTGCCCAAGTGTAGTACTTTACATTTCTCCCTGTTAAAATTCATCTTGTTTGCTTTGGGCCCAGTTCTCTAATCTGTTAAGGTCATTTTGATTGCCAGACACGCAGCTCCCTTGCAAGAGGGCAGGAGCTCTGTGGGGAGACGCCACCTGACCAAAGGGGTCTTGCTTGTTCAGCCGCTACCTGGGACCTGGTGTGCTTGTGGGGAATGGCCACCAGGGGGCAGGAGGGGCTGCTGTTTTAGGGCGCCAATTTGGGGGTGATTTAGGGGAGAAGGTTGGGTGGCGCTGGGTTAAAAACGTGATTTCCACGGTGCATGTTTTAGCATCATCATTACTATATTTGTTTACAGCTAAAGTAAGAACAGCCGCAAACAGAAGGGGAAAAGCAATAGTTGAAAACAATTAAACGTCAGCAGAATAGCTGTATCTGTATAAAAACATGCAGAAATCATGACATGAAAACATCACCACAATGAAAACATCATCACCCTGCTTAATGCCCCCACCCAAGATGTCAAGGGAATAAATAAATATTTGACTTTTAGAAGACAGCTGAAGGCAGCCCTGTATAGGGAACTCCTTAATGATTGATGCTTTCTTGTGTTTTTAATATTTTGTTGGGAGCCGCCCAGAGCGGCTGGGGCAACCCAGTTGGATCGGGTATTATTAATAATAATTAATAATTAATAATAATAATAATAATAAAAAATTAAAGGGGAGAAGGGAAGTCCAGGAGATTCTTTGGAATCTTGTTTCTGTTTTGTATGTTGCATATGTGACTGTAAAAGTTTGATCTGAAAAACCAAATCAATCAATTAATAATAATAATAATAATATCAGCCTTGAATAAATAATAATAATATTATTATTATGATTGTCGTCGTCATCACCACAGCACCAGCCTTTCCGTTATCCGAGAGGGGCAGGGAGGAGCAAGAAGGCCTTGCAGAGGGTTGGACTAGATGAAACCCTGGGTTCCCTTCCAACTCTACAATTCTACGGTTCTAGCAGGAGCACATGGGAGAGAGGGTGCCAGCCCCAGAGAGGCCCCGCTCACCTTGGCTGCTTGAAGTGGTGGTTCCCGCTGCCGCCCCGGGCAGCCCCTCCGGAGCCCACCCCGAAAGGCCTTGGGGCCATGGTAGCCCCAGCTCTGCCCGCCAGAGCCGACGGCCGGAGACGCGTCCCTGCGCTTGCCGCTGCCTGCAGCCTCGTGCAGGGCGCCGCCAAAGGGAGGAGGCGGGGCCTTGGCGGCGGGCTTGTCCCTGCGCGAGGAGGACTTGGCGCTGGTGGCGTCGATGCCGCTGTCGCTGGAGCCCCCCTTGGCCAGGGGGTCCGGGTCGGCCTCGGCGGGGTCGGGCGTGTCGAACCAGCGCTCGTCGCTGTGGCTGCTGGAGGCGTTGCTGGAGAGGGTGTTGCTGCTGGAGTGGCTGCTGGAGTACTGGCCCTCGCCCTGGAAGCGGGGAGAGCAAGGGCGTCAGGCGCGGGCCTGCAGAGGGGGGAGGCCTCTGCGGGGAGGGGGTCCCGTCCCCCCCGGAGCCCACCCAGCTCACCTTGGAGTGCCGGTTGGGAGAGTCCTTGCCCGCCAACTCTTGCCTGCTCGGCCGCTTGCCGCCGGACGGTGCCCTGGGCTGTGTCGGCACATGCCAAAGAGGCTCTGCCAAGGTCAAGGGAGGCCGGGAGTCACACCTTCAGAAAGAGCCCCTTGTTCACACACCCACACACACACACACACACACACACACAAGCCTGCCACCCTCAGGGGATCAAGGATCCCCCCCCCCAGCAGCCACATGCTCCAGCGACTTCCAAGAATGGATTTCTGGCTGCTAGATCAGGCCAAGGGGACCCATGCAGCCTAAGGGGAAGTCCCCAAGCAGCATTCGAACGCAAAACCCTCCTCTGCCCTCCTGCAGCTTCCAGAAGCTGGCATTCGTGAGAGGGGCACCCTTCAGCCATGTCCAAGGCGTGAGAGGAGGGGCTGAGGCTCGCCGGCGGGGGGTGGGGTGGGGCGCGACCGGCCTGGGCTTCTCTCATGAAGCCTCCTTTCCTTGACCAGAGGCCGGGGCAAGCGCTGCCGACTTGAACTCATGGGATGGGCTGCTCCTAGGCCAGCATAGAGCTAGGAATGATCATTTATCACATTTGGAGATTTATCAATGGGCCGTACATGGTTCTCCTCCCCTCCCCTTTATCCCCACAACAATCCTGTGAGGTTGGTTACACCCCCAAATCACCCACATGGGAGCATAGTCTCAGCCTGCAGGTGACCGGGTGGGGGGGGGCAGGCAAGTGAACACCCCCTTCCTCCCAGCATCCTTAAGATGAACCACCAGAAGCCTGACCCAAATACCTCCCGCCCGCCCCATGGCTGCGTCCTCAGAAGCCCCAGGGAACAGTGTCTCTGGGTGAACCAAAGGCAGCTATGAGACACCCGCCGGGGTTTCTTAAATTGCGATTTCTGCAACTCAAGGGGCTGGACTAGATGACTCCTGGGGGTCCCGCCCAATTCCACGATTCTATAAACTCAGTCCCACAACCCGCCGCCCCCTGGAAGCCCCGCTCCCCCTTACCAGGCTTGGGCCTCTCCATGGTGCTCTCCTGGCTGGCCACCCCCCCGGAGGAGGAGCAGGAGTCCCCGTTGGCGGCTGCCTCGTGGGCATAGGGGGGGTCGAAGGGCATCAGGGGCCGCTGCGTTTGCGGAGCTGCATACCTGTGTGTGGAACTGGGAGAGAGAGGAGAGAGGGAATGAGACAGGCGGCAGCTCAAGATGGCAAACTGAGGCTGGGTGGGGGGGGGAGGTAACACCACCCAGCCTGCCTCCCGTTCATTAGCAGGTTTTAAAAATACCAAATTTGTGGCGGGGGGCGGGAAGAGGGAAGGAGGGGAATGAAGACGCGCAGCTCCTCAGTTCGGTGGCAACGGAGGCACAGCCTAGAAGGTGGGGGGGGGGGAGATGGAGAAGGGACAAGGGGAGGCTCAGCACACAGCCCCCCAACCACTGTTCTCCAGCCCCTCCATACCCCCAGAGCAGCAACGCTCCGTGGCCAGACCTCTTGGGACAGGAGCTCCAGTAGAAGACTTACGGTAAGTCAAGTCCCAAGAGGAAGAAGATGCCCTCTTCCCCAGTCAGGTGGGCAGGGGGCAGCAAGGGCACCCCCCCTCCAGACCCTCCCTCCTCTCTCCAGCTCCAGAGGAAGAGAGAGCAAGGAGAGGTTGCGGCAGGGCCAGGTTTCTGAGGCCCTGACCGGTGCCCTGCGAGGGTCCCCATGGCACCAGGTGTGCCAGCTGACGGCTAATGCCAACCAGGCCGGATGGAGCGGCAGCAACGGCCCCCTGGGGAAAGGGAGAGGATGCTCCGCCGGGAGCTCCTCTTGGGCACCATGCCAGGATGCCAGCCCAGCGCCACAAGCTCAGCCTGCTGGGCCTTTGCCTTGCCCTTCCTGGCTCAACCCCTTCTCTGCCGACCCATCGCTCCTCCACACGCCAAGCGCTGCCCGTCTGGCTAATGGCCCCCCCCCAGAGGCAGGAGCTGCGTCCCTCGTGCTCAGGGTGGGGCCTGGCACTGAAGCGCCCGAGTGGTTTTGCAGAAGTCACCACGAAGGGGAATAAAGAGGAAAAAAAGGAGAAGAAGGGTGAAAAACGCCCATTCCCGGCTGAGGCCCAAACACCTCCACCCGCCCACTTCGCAGGGTATCACAAGGTGCCAGCCAAACCTTCTCTGCCACTCGGCACCTTTTGTCACACGCTGCAGTGCTAAGAAAAACCTGCGTCAACCAAGGAAGTCGCAGGAAACAGGTAGGGGCCTCTGCACCTCTGCTCCAGATTTCTTCTTGGCCATGCAGGGTGGAGGGTGATGGCCCCCTGCCCTGCTGCCCCCCACCCCACATGGCGAGATGCCCCTGCTGCGGGTGGGTGGGGGATCTCCAGCTGCCTGGGAACGAAGGCCAGAGCTCCCAGGACTGGGGCCCCAATCTCTCTGCGCTGAGAACCGAACCCTCCGCCCTACCCCACTCCCCGCAGGGCCTTGCCCCGTTGCCCCCTGAGAAACGGGTGTGCAGAGACCCCCTCGGGGGTTGCGCCCACCCCCCACCCCCGCGCCTACCTTTCTGGAGATGGCTTGTAGCGGGCGTAGGCCGCCCCCGCCGCTGCCCCCGAGGAGCCTGGCATGGAGAAGCTGCCCGAGGGCTGTCGGTAGGACAGGATCCTCTCTGCTCCAGGCTGGGAGGAAGAGAGCGCCTGGGGGGTCTCTGGGAAGCTCACCGGCCTGGCAGGAGAGAGGGAGAGAGAGAGAGAGAGAGAGATGCATCAGGAGGAGGAACTCCAGCGCTCTCCTGGGTGCCCAGCAGCGCCTCGGCAGGCAGCTCCGTGGAGCCACACATGCGCCTGACACCGGAGCCTCTTCTGAACGTCCTCAGCCGAGAGATAATGGAGCAATTAGCTGGGAGAGCCTGAGTCGTGACCCACAGGGCACATGTGCTCTCTGCGGCAGGACCGTCCAAAAAGAGGTTGGATGCAGCAGCAACAGGAGGGAGAGGCTCTTCCTTGGGCTGCCAGGGGGGCAGAAAAAGGAGCAAGCCAAGCGCCCCCCACCCCGACCCTCCTCCTCCTCCTCCTCCTCCTCACCTCTTGCCATGCAGGGGCTGGGGCTCTCGGTAAGGGGCCACGGCGCTCTGCTTCGGGGTCCTGGTCAGGGACTGGGACTGGCCGTGGCTCGGCTGCGAGGAGCCGTGGGCGGCCGAGCTGCTCCATTGCCAGGCGGAGTTGCTGCGGTAGGGGGGCCGGTAGCCCACCGGCAGGCTCTCCTGCTCCCCCTTGGTCTCCAGGGTGCTCATCTTGAAGGACTCGGCCCAGCCCCTGCAGAGGGAGACAGCAGAGCAGAGGGGCAGTGAGCAAAGCTCTCCACCATCGGCACGGCATGGCACGGGGCTGGGTTAGATGAACCTCCGGACCCCTTCCGACTCTTCCATCAAAAGTTGACCCTCACGGCCTCCACCAGGCCAGAGGCAACGTAAGCAGATCCAAAGAGGGCCCGTCTAAGCCCCGCATCCTGTCCTCGTGGTGACCAGATACTCCTAAGGAACCCAGGAATCGTGATAGACTGCCTCTGGAACTGGAGGCTCCACAATAACGTACGAAGATCTCGGCTGCTGGATCAGGACCAGACTCCTATTTTCACAGGGGGCCAACCAGATAACGGCAAGGTAAATCCGAGCACAAGAGCCCTCTCCCCTCCTCCTGTGACTTCCAGCAACTAGCACTCAGCAGCATCGCTGCCTCCAACTGTGAAGGCAGAGCACAGTCATCCTAGCTAAGTGCCATCGACAGCCCCCCCCGCCCCCCCCCATGGATTTGTCTCATCCTCTTTTAAAGGCTGGTGGCCATCCCTGCCTCCTGCGGGAAGGAGTACCACAGTTCAGCACTGAGCTGCATGAGGAAGGACTTTCTGTTACCTGAGCCACGCACATGGCAGGGACTGCCAAGATGTGTGGCTTATGAATCAAAGAGAGAGAGAGAGATGTGCTTAGAGAGATGGTGGGGGGCTGTGCTCATTGACACCCCCCCCACACCCGCCTGATTAAGAACTTCCATGCAATTCTCGGAAGCAAAGAATCATCACACTGAGTCAACCTTTGCAAAGACCTCTTGCCATTACTCACGCTCCACTCCCCGCCCCCAATCGGCGCATGTCTCTGGGCTGCCCTCCAACTCCAAAAGGAGCCCCCCCTCTCTTTTCTGGCTCTCTCTTGGGAGACCCCAGGAGGGTTCAAGGCCAGCGGACACCTCTGCATCCAAACTGGAACTTCCAGCGCAGCGGGGAAGGCTGGATTTCAGAACGGGAGAGACAGCCTCGAGGGCCAGGCTCCGTCGGGAGGATGGAGACACCCTCCCGCCTCGTGGTGGGCTTCCCCCGGCCAAATGGGTCTGCACCCATCCCTCTGGGGTGCTACTGTTTGCTCGGGGGGGGGGGGCCCCACAGCACGTGGAGCTGCCGATTCCACTCACCCACGCAAATCTCTAGCAAAAGCGAGCATTTGATTCCTCCCTCCGCCAGCTACGCAGCTGGATCTCCAAAAATCAGGATGAAGTCACCGGCAGCAAGCCTTGGCAGGGAGAGGCCCCCCCCCCCTGGCAACACCTAGTGCCGGAGCCGGCTTCAAGGGCCCGACAGGACCAACCTGCTCAAATTTCAAGGCCGCCAATACCTGCGTTTGCTGGGGGAGCCCCGATGCCCACCCCCTTGGCTCCGCGGAGAGGAAGGAAAAGCCGCAGCCTCAGGGTCAGTTCAGCCATTGTGATCTTGCGCACAACCGGCAATTTGGTTGGGAAGGCGGGAGGAGGGCGGACTTGCCGGCGAGCCGAGGGGTGCCTCAACTTGCTCTCCCAACCACACCTGGCAAATGAGACAGGAAGCTGGAGAGGCCAAGGGCACAGCTGGGGCTCGCGAGGATGCCACTTAACTCTTTGCAGGCTGCGGCAGATGCATCCGCCTCCTCTAGAGGAGGTGAGTAACGGCAGCCCACTCGCGGGCGGGAGCGGAAAGGGGCCACGCAGGGCAGAGAACTCTCCAAAAAAAGGGGTGTCTGGGAAAAGCCAGCATGAAACGCTCGCTCTCGCTGTCCTCACCCCGGCAGCCCCACTCGCTGCAAATGCAGCTTTCCGCACCCAAAGTGCCTTAGGAGGGGCTTAAAAAACAGGAACCGCAAAACTCGCCTTCACCCCTTGCTGCGGAATTCCCTCCCCACAGCTTCCGGCCGGATGCTGAAGTCACACCTGAGATGCGTGCTTGCAGGACGCACCCTATTCCCATGGCCATTATTATTTGTTCTGGCTGCTTTTAATTCTGGATTTTAAAATGCCGTAGGCTGCCCTGGGGACGTGCCGGTGAAGGGCAGGGAATAAATCTACGAACAACCACAACAACAACAACAACAACACTGATGTTACAGATGGGAGACTGAGTCGGTGACGTGCCTGTGGTCAGATGTGGCAAAGGTGACATGCAAACCAGAAACACCCCCAAAACACACACCCTCACCCCCAAAAAGGGTCCATGTGTAAAGCTCTTCCACACTGCTTGGCCACGCTGCATTCTGGCAATAAGCGTTCGGATGCTGTTTAGCGCAAGATCAATGTCACAAGAACCAGAAATAACTCAATCTCTACCCCCCCCCGACTTTGGGACGTCTCGCTCACCAGATACAGGTGGGTAGCCGTGTTGGTCTGCCATAGTCAAAACAAAATAAAAAATTCTTTCCAGTAGCACCTTAGAGACCAACTAAGTTTGTTCTTGGTATGAGCTTTCGTGTGCATGCACACTATCTGAAGAAGTGTGCATGCACACGAAAGCTCATACCAAGAACAAACTCAGTTGGTCTCTAAGGTGCTACTGGAAAGAATTTTCGATTTTGTTTCGCTCACCAGAATAAGAGTGGGTTCAGTAAGAAACAGGACAACCACCCGCAGTGTTGCAACGACCCCCCCCCCCGCCAAGCAGCCACTGACTAGAACCTAGGAGAGATGATGCGCCCCAGGGGCCGGGCTCTGTGCTGCCCCTCCCCACGCCCCAGACCCTGCGCTTGAACCGGGGACCGTTCCCTCCTGCTCTGGCGACTGGGGAGGCCAGAATCGGATCTGAATCCTGAACCGACATCTGAACCGGCTCCTCGCTCTCCTTCCCCCAGACTCCTCCGGCGCAAAACAGCTGTAAGCCAGCATGGTTACGTTCCAGCGAAGCAGGGCGCGGCCCAGATTCCACCCCCCCCTCCCAACCGGGAGCCCTCATTCCTGAGCAATGCAGTCAGTCCTGAGTAGGGTGTCAGCACACCCGTCCTCGCTCTCTATTAGCCTCTGCTCCTGGGAAATGGGCGGGAAGAATCGTCCCGAGACAGAATGGCCAAGCCTTTGGAAGAACAAGTCTTGTTGGAGCAGGACCAGCAAGGCTTCTGCAGGGTCAAGTCACAGAATCCTAGAACTGTAGGAGTTGGAAGGGAACCTTACAGCCATCTAGTCCAACCCCCTGCAGTGGCTAACCGCTGAAGGAGCGTCTCCACCCCCATCGATCTACCCGGACACTGAGGTCCAGCTCCGAGGGCCTTCTGGCGGTTCCCTCACTGCGAGAAGCGAGGTTACAGGGAACCAGGCAGAGGGCCTTCTCGGTAGTGGCACCCGCCCTGTGGAACGCCCACCCTCACAGTGTCAAAGAGATAAACAACTATGACTAGAAGGCAGCCCTGTTTAGGGAAGCTTTTAATATTTGATGTTTTATTCTGTTTTTAATCTGTTGGGAGCCGCCCAGAGTGGCTGGGGAAACTCAGCCAGATGGGTGGGGTATTATAATAATAAATTATTATTATTATTATTATTATTATTCTATAAGCATGTGGAATGGGGTGATACAGGAAGTACTGCATACTTAAGACTCTCTAAAAGCCACTGATCAAGTCCCTCACCAAAGACTCTTGGGAAAGCGTAGCAAACACAGATTAACAGGAGAGGGCCTGTCATGGGACTCAGCTCTACAGCTGCAAATAAAACGTTGTAAGTGTGTTGCAAAGTGCAATAAACAAATGCAACACTAGATGGCGATTGTTAGCCTTATGGCAAATTCAATACATTTTTCAATATGTTTTTTAAAAAAGCATTTCCACAGCGTTTTTGTACATGGTTTTTTTGAAACATGGATCTGTTGCGCCAGGGAGACAAAGGCCACAAGACTCCCCTCTCCCTGCTGCTCCACCACTTGAGGAAAGGGGTGAGGCCAAGCGACTACCTTCCCACACACCCTGAGACCTCCTGGGCCTGAGGCAACTGGGACTTTAGGGCAGGGGGTAGGCAACCTAAGGCCCGTGGGCCGGATGCGGCCCAATCGCCTTCTCAATCCGGCCCACGGACGGTCCAGGAATCAGCGTGTTTTTACATGAGTAGAATGTGTCCTTTTATTTAAAATGCATCTGTGGGTTATTTGTGGGGCATTGGAATTCGTTCGTTCCCCCCTCCGAAACATAGTCTAGCACCCCACAAGCTCTGAGGGACAGTGGACCGGCCCCCTGCTGAAACCCCTGATCCATGCAATAGATGTCATCACCTCTTAGTCTGTGGTTTTATATCTGTAAGCAGAAGGAACTTCTAAAGTAGTCAAACCAATCTTCTTGCTAAGTTAATGACTGGCATCCTTTTTTTACACACCTTTTTTACACACATCCTGGCCTTCTCAATCCAGCCCACAGACGTTCCAGGAATCAGCATGTTTTTACATGAGTAGAATGTGTCCTTTTATTTAAAACGCACCTCTGGCTTTTATTTAAAATGCATCTCTGGTTATTTGTGGGGCCTGCCTGGTGTTTTTACATGAGTAGAATGTGTGCTTTTATTTAAAATGCATCTCTGGGTTATTTGTGGGGCATAGGAATTCGTTCATTCCCCCCCCCCAAAAAAATATAGTCCGGCCCACCACATGGTCTGAGGGACGGTGGACCGGCCCACGGCTGAAAAAAGCTTGCTGACCCCTGCCTTAAGAGTGAAGGCTGGGCAATTAATATTAACAGTAGTAGCAAACAGTTACCCAAGCCTAAATGGATATGTTGCTTCAGGCAGAATTGAGCGTCCACTGCAACATCAGCCACAAGCCTTGCCCATCACTCACGGGGACAGTAATGGAGACCCGGGCACAAACCCAATTGATGCTGGGACTCCAACTCCCATCAGTCCCAGCCGGCTGGAAGCTGTAGTCTAACTGAACTTCAGGACAGCCACAGCTTCTCCTAAGAGAAGACCCTTCCTCGGGAGCAGGCGGGCTCTCCTCCACCGGAGGCTGCATAAGCTGTTTGCCAGGGACCCCATACCAGCCTCCTGCCTTGCAGATCAGGCACTGACAACACGGCTTCCACTGCCCCTGCCAGCTCTGCGATGAGCAGCAGGAGCAAAAGCGTGCAAAGGGGGTCCATGCGAGGCCACTCGAAGGGCACGGCTGTGCTGTCTTGGCACAGCACAACAGTCTGGTGCAGAAAAGACAGATGTGCCCTTTTGCTGGTGCCAGCCTGCCAGGCGTTGGGCGCAAAGCAAAGCCGGCGTTACCTGCGAGGGACGCCGTCCTCGTGCGGAGGGACGATGACCACCTTCACCGTCACGGAGGTGCGCAGCCAGTCGATCATCTGGTCGTGGCTGAGCGTGACCACGGCCACCTTGCAGATCTCCACCAGCCGGCTGCCCTGGCGCAGCCCCGCCTGCCAGGCAAAGCCGTAGTCCTCCACCTCGGCCACCGTCCCGTCAAACTTCACGTGGAAGCCCAGCTGCCCCAGACCGTTCCTCCGCAGCGTCATCTCCACCGTCTCGCAGCCGGAGGTCATGACCTAGGGGAAGAGGCGGAAGGGACAAAGAGGCGTGGAACCGTAAGGGACGCCGAGGCTCATCTGGTCCAACAACCCCCGCCCCCCGAATTGCAGGGATCACAGGGAAAGGATCCCCAACAGGTGGGCCGGTCAACCTCTGCTTAAGAAACTCCAATGAAGGATAGCGCCCCCCCCCATCTTCCAGCAGCAGGGGGTGACATTTTTCGTAGGGGAACAGTTAGGGCCAGAGGTGCCGGTTTGCAAGGACGATGTGTGTGTGTGTGTGTGTGTGTGTGTGTGACGTCACGTGTGTGATGTTGTGATGTCCCAATGTTGCACGCATGGGCGTACCGAGGCAGGGGCAGGGGGGGGCAGATGCCCCCCCTAGAAGCAAGCTGCCCTCCCCCCCAGAAGCAAAAATGATCAGTCGTCTCCTGGGTCTGGCTTAAAAAGCAGCGCTGCTACCATTGCTGAGTGCTTGTTCGCTGAGACTGAGCAAAGAGGGAAGTGTGAGATCTCCCTGATTCCCCCCCCCCAAGCTTCCTTATCAGTCTCCAGAAGTTTTCACCCACCTTAGACTGCTTGATAAGAAGCAGGCTACTCTGTGACCTATTAACGCCTAATCCCAGTTGATAGCCCTCTGTGACCTATTAACGCCTAATCCCAGTTGATAGCCCTGGTCGCTAAAACTGACTCCTGCCCCTCCCCCTCGCCCCCACCCTCCATGGTTGTATGATCTCTGGAAGGGAAGACGGAGCTTTCTCTGTGCTGCTGTTTTGATCCACAGCAATCTTTTTGTGAGTGACTTTACCCGCTTATCCATTGCCTTTAACCCCCCCCCACCGCCTTTTTTTAACCCCTAAGAAAAGTGTTTGGATGATTTTTCAAATCTAAATTAAAACTAAACAAAGTCTACCTAACTGGTAGTAAACAAACACACATGGTTCGGTGTGCTTGTGTGTTGATGTACTTTCTATTGCTGGATTGATGACTGGAGTATAAATACAGGTGGGTAGCCGTGTTGGTCTGCCATAGTCAAAACAAAATAAAAAAAAATTCCTTCCAGTAGCACCTTAGAGACCAACTAAGTTTGTTCTTGGTATGAGCTTTTGTGTGCATGCACACTTCTTCAGATACACTGAAACAAAAGTCAACAGACCCTTATAGTATGCTACTGGAAGGATTTTTTTGTTTTATTTTGTTTTGGAGTATAAATAAGCAGTGATGTTTTCCTGTGCTTTTCAAACAACTCACTTCTTTGCATTTCAGAATACATATTGTCACTTAATGGTTAACACTTGCTTGCATGCAAGTAATTAAAGTAAATTATAAGCTATTTAGTCATAAAGTGTTAGTGTTCTGATATGCTGCTGCATGGAAGAGGTGTGAGCTGCTATGTCTCCTTGCTTTCAGATTCTTATAAAGTAGTTGAGAAGTAAAGGAATATATGAAGAGATGCCAACTTATGTGACCAACATATGTGCATACTGCACCTGTGAAACTTATATTATGGTTCCTAGCAATTTCACTGGTTGAGTTCTCAAATTGTCAAAACCTCATAGGAAAAGCCTGTGTGAATAAATTGGCCCATAAAATCTATGTGTAAGATTGGCTTAATTATCCTAACAGGAGTTATAATTTTTTTACTGTTTAATATTTTGTTTTGAGGTGGAATGTGCTGCTGTTTGTGAGACCAAAAGTATTTTTTGGGGTGGGTAGGGGCCTGCTTTAAATAAGAGTTACCTTAAAAGGCTAACAAATTTAGTATGGTGCAAGCCAGTGGTGTCCAAACTTTTTTCAAAGAGGGCCAGATTTGATGAAGTGAAGGGCCGTGAGGGCTGACCAAAGGGCCGACCAAAGTTGTTAACCTTTTCTAGGGTTGAAGTTGTTGAGGTTTTTAAAGGAATTTACCCCAAACTGCCACAGGGGCTGGATTAAACCAACTGGTGGGCCGAATTAGGTCCCTGAAATGGACTTCGGACATGCCTGGCTGAAATTTCAATTCAGTGGAGCTGAATAAATAAATAAATAAAACCTCCCCTCCATTTGGAACTCCCTGCCTATTGCAGCAAAGCACGTGCCTTTGCTAGACTCTTTTCGGGCACCTGCTAAAAGCATTCTTCCTTAGGCAAGCATACCTAGATGCTTAGGAAGTTGAAGTAATCTTAATCTTCATATTTTTAAATCAATTATTTCAGAAGGTCTAGTCCCTAAAAAAAGCTCAACAACTAAAAATGAACCGAACCCCTAAAAAACGGGGCATTCCTCATCCCCAAAAAAGGTCAACAACTTTGAGCTGATCCCCAAAAAATGGGGGTAGATCACTGCCAGATTTTAATTCTGAAAGTAGACCACAGTCTCTTGGGAGTTGGCCACCCCTGGTATAAGACATGTAACTAGAATAAAAATTTTAAAAAACAAGCAAAAATTATAATAACTACCGTAATAAAGCACTGCTATAATTATATATAATTTTCCTAAAATTTTGGTTTCATTCGCCTTTCCGTGCTGAAATGTCACAACCTGAACGACCATGGCTTGCCCCCCCCTAGTTTTGATCCTGGGTACGCCCCTGGTTGCACGTGTGAGCATCACGCTTCTCTCCCTAAGCCATGCAGAAGCTTCACAGGCTTTGGGAAGGGGACACCGGGCTTCAACACTTTAATTTACTGGGTAATTTACTGGG
Source organism: Lacerta viridis (assembly GCA_900245905.1). Taxonomy (NCBI): domain Eukaryota; kingdom Metazoa; phylum Chordata; class Lepidosauria; order Squamata; family Lacertidae; genus Lacerta; species Lacerta viridis. The sequence continues at coordinate 833,083 of OFHU01001757.1, read as the reverse complement.
AACAATTAGGGGATCAGCCTAGCCCCCCCACCAACCGCATGCCACTGCCGCCTTCCGAAGGAGTCCCGTTTCACTCTGACCGTCACAAAGTTATTCCTAAGCTTTACTCGCAATTTCCTTTCCTCCTCCCACCTTAAATTTATTTATTTATTTATACTTTCCAGGTTTATACATTTCATTAATTTTACAACCATTTTAACAATTCAAAGCTTGACTTCCTCCCCCCCCCTGCGGTTCCTTAAATTTATTTTTTAATATCTTCTGCATATCCAAATTCATTTAATTTGCTCATTTAATTATCTACTTTAAATATATACTCTTATGAAACTGCAGGTATATTACAATAACCCTGCCAATGTTTTTTTACCTGTTTGCAAATTTATCTGTAAATATTCAATAGACCATTTCCATTCTTTCATAAAACGTTCATTGTCTTGATTTCTCTTTTAACGGCTCTGACCGCCAGGAAGTTATTCCTAAGATTTAGTTGCAATCTCCTTTCCTGTCATTTGAATATGCTGGCTCAAGTCCTGCCCTCTGGAGCAGGACAAAAATCGCACTTCCCTTCAGATATTTGAAGAGGGCGCTCTCTCTCTCACACACCAGGGTGGATTTGATTTAAATCAAACTGATTTAAATCACGATTTAAATCACTAGTCAGTAAGGCTCAGGGTGGATTTAAATAATTTAAAAAAAATAAAAATTCGGATTTTTTTATTTTTAAATTTAAATCCACCCTGAGCCTTACTGACTAGTGATTTAAATCGTGAATTAAATCAGTTTGATTTTGGAAGAAATTCAAAGACTACTTGAAACGACGTGAAAAGATAGACATTTGAAATTGAAATCAGAAGGACATTTTAGGCTACAGTATTGTTAGAAGTTAGTTGAAAATAGGATATAAGAAGTAGTTAGAATTATGTTATGTGGATTTTATTAGGATTATAATAGAGTTAAATGTTGATTAAGGTTTTTAATGATAAGATTAGGTGAGAAAGAGGGTTTTATAATGTTACAAAGTTACTAAAGAAGATTAGAAATGAACTCAGAAGAGAGGACGTGAGGAGGTCCCAATAGTATGTTATGATCAAGATAATTTAGTTAGAATTTTTGTATTTTTTGTATTTTTGTAGTTTTTGTTTGGTTTGTGATTGTTGTAGTTTGTTTTATTGTATGTTGTATTGTTTGTTTTATTGGAAAATTGAATAAATTCTCTTTTTAAAAAAATCAGTTTGATTTAAATCTAATCCAGTCTGTCACACACACAGTCCTCTTTCCCCCAACTCACTTTACCACTCCTCCTAAATAAGGCTTGGTTTCCAGACTTGGTTTCGAACTCCCCTCGGCTCCACACAAGCAAGCAAAGGGCCCAAGGATCCAAGGGTGCTACCCTGACTCAATGCGGCCGCCACTGACCTTCAGCCGCTGCACAATCTCCTTGATGTCCTCCGGGTTTCCCTCCAGAGCCCGGATGAAAATGTGGTCCCCGCGCCCATAGAAGATCTTGATGCTGAACGTGTCCGGAGTCCACCCGATTACGTCTGCGCAAAAGCAGTTGAAGACCACCTCCTTGGTGCCCAGGTCCAAGAGGACGACAAACTCGTTGGAGATGCCCAGGATGCACTCGATCTCCAGCCCCTGGGTGTAATCCTGCGCCTGCACGTGCCACGCAATGGCCCCGTCGCTGTGCTGCTCGGCCCCCGGACGGGCTTTCGTCTTCTCCTTCTTCTTGGAGGCCAGCGAGATCAGGTTGAACTTCCCCGTGGAGTCGATGGGCGTGCTGGTGACGCAGTTCTCCGCCAGGTCCTTCAGGTACTCCTGCCGCGTCCGCGTGGCCATCGTGTGGAACTTGTCCGACTTGTGGGCCGCGTTCTCGGCGTTGATCACCTTGGCCAGCAGGAAGTCCCGGAAGACGTCGGATTTGTGGAAGGCGGCTCGGCTGGGGATGGCTGGCCCAAAGGGAGGGACGTCTTTGGAGCGTGTCACCGCCACGCTGAGGACACGGAAGGAGAGAGGGGGGAAGAAGAGAAGAAGAAGAGGAGTTTGGATTGGCTATCCTGCTTTATCACTACCCGAAGGAGTCTCAAAGCGGCTAACATTCTCCTTTCCCTTCCTCCCCACAACAAACACTCTGTGAGGTGAGTGGGGCTGAGAGACTTCAGAGAAGTGTGACTAGCCCAAGGTCACCCAGCAGCTGCATGTGGAGGAGAGGAGACGCGAACCTGGTTCACCAGATTACGAGTCTACTGCTCTTAACCACAAGCAGAAGGCAGGAGCCAGCAGGCAGTAAATCACACCATGGGAGTTAACTCGCTATTAGCAAAAACGCGCACAGGCTTGTGATTCCTGGGCTGGACGACCCTTGGGGTCCCTTCCAATGCTATGATTCTATGACTTGGCTGAGGGTCAGGCCTCATGAGCCCAGCAGTTTATCCCTCGTATGGATCAGTTGTCCAGACTGAAAGTTCCCACCTCCCCACAGCCGTCTCAGTCTCCATCTCTCCAGGGTTTCACCCAGGCAATCAGAGCCTTAGCCTGCATGAAGGCAACCTCCTCTCCGCACTTTTCATGCCTCTCCTGGTTCTGGGGGACCAGGGAGAAAGAGAGCTGGTCACAGCAGGATGGAGAGACACCCTGGCCACTTCACCAGCTGAACTCATCTCTGCATCTTGGCTTGCCTCTGAATCTGGACCTCTTGCTGCCACAGACCCTTCCTGTTCCAGCTGAATGATGTCGTGATGACCTCATGTGACGGGCGGAAGGGTGGCCCCGCCCACGCATCCAATTTGGCCCTGGTCACTTCAAAAGCTCACTTGGCCCATAGGATAAGCATTCCTCCTGACTAGTGTCAGCTCTGCCTGGGGGGGGGAGCTTCCTCCCTCCTGCCATAACCTTCTAGAAAGACTGTTGCAGGGGGTTGGACTAGATGACCCTGGGACCCATTCCAACCGCACCATTTGATGATTTTGCCAGAGAGTCTGTGGGATGAGCCTGGGACCACTTTCGGGGAAAGGGTGTTACCTGTAGCAAACGTTCTCTGTGCAGGGATTCTGGGCCCGGACGATGATGAAGACATGCTGGAAATGGGATCGGATGTTCTGGGGGGTAAAGGGCAGAGCCCCCGGCTCCTGGAAGATGATGGTGACAATGTCGTTCCCAATGTGCCTCTTCCTGAGCAGCTGGCGGAGGAGACGGACAGTTATTCATTTGAAGTGTTCCTCAAACGCATTTTCATCCAGACCCGGGGCCACGTGTGCAAGCAACGCAGTCCGATCGCATCCTGCATGGGGGTTTGTGCGCAAGGGTTCCACATATGCGGAAGAATGCGCATACTCAAACTACCCCTGTGCCAGCGTCCCCGAGCTTCTATCTGGAGCAGGCCTTGCCCCCAAAAGCAAGGCAGAGAGCTTAAAAGCTCGCCTTGCACCACGTCCTCCAAGCACAAACAGCAAACTCTCTGCCTTGCTTGCATTCAACCATCTGGCCTCCATTCGTGACATTGCACAAGTTAACTAACAAGCTTCCAACAAAATTATTAAAAACACAGTATTGAAAATACAATAAAACACCAGGCATTAAAAACTTCCCTAAACACGTAAGGTACTGTACTAGGACAGTAAGAAAGAAACACGTAACGGAAGCCGAGAACAACGCCCAAATCTCAATAGACCTCTGCGTCCAGATGTGCCGGTGGGAGGGAAGAAGAGAGCAGAAACGCTCGAGGGGTCTCAGGTTGGTGGCAGGGCAGCACCACGGAGGGCATCCCTGAACGCAAGAACACATTTGGGCACCCAGCCAAGGGGCGCTGGGTATGCGACAAAGGGGGTGGGATTGCTAGGACCCCCCCCGGAAGTCCACAGCCACCTCCTCAGAACATGTCCAGCATTCAGGGGGGACCCAACGTTTTCATTTCATTTCCTGTTTTAATTTGCACACCGCGAGAACACAAGGCGGTTTTGCAAGCTGCAGAACCGACAAAATAGACGGCGAAGATCCCATATAACAATCTGATCAAATTAAGTCATTAAAAAAACAACAACAACAACAACCCGCAACCCCTGCTTGCGTGGAGCCTATCCCTTACCTGCTGCCTATTGTTGGGGGTGTAAGGAAGCATCGTGGAGACGTGGAACATGATCTCGTAGCCCTGGTAGGTGGTGTAGAGAGAGTATGTGCCCGTGGAGTCGGCTGGAAGGCAAAAGCAAGTAGGAGGGAGGCTCAGGAGGGACTGGCAGCGGGGATCAGTGGGTGGATAGGAGGAATGGGCTGGGGGGCTTCCTGGTAGCCTTCACAGCCTCTCCCCCCCCCCCACCGAGCAGCCAGAGAGAGTTGGGGAATGGGAGGTTTCGGGGGAACAGAGAGCAGCCGGCCTTCTGCCTGCCCCCCCCGCCCCGCCCCCAGCCAATGGCCGGAGGGACCTACTTTTGGTGTCCAGCTGGGCGGCATACTTGTCGAAGCCCCTGAGGCACACCTTCTCGCCCAGCAGCGCCAGGAACTCCTCAAAGGCAGGCCCGGCCTCTTCGTTGTTGTACATCTCCTCCTCGGAGCTCTGGTCGGCTTTGCAGTACAGGACGCCCACCTTGTGCTTGCGGCAGAGCTGAGGGGGCAGGAGAGAGAGGGAGAGGGAGGGAGAGACAGACAGCCAGGTGAGAAGCGCCAAGCAGGGGGAGCCCACTGGGCAGAGGCCTCTCGCTGGAGACACTTCCCGTGCCACGAGTCGCAGGATCCGGCCACGACATTGCCAGCCTCCTTCTTCCCAGACTGGCAGAAGGGCACGGGCAGGGAAGGGTGTGTCCTCAGAGGAACGCCGCAAGCTGTCCTCCTGAATCTACCTGTGCATGTTCAGAGCACTGAGACCGTAGCTGGAACAGGCCACAAAGGGGAGTCCAGCACCCCGCTTCTCAAAGTGGCCAGCCAGCGACCCGAATGCTAATCCTGCAAGCAGGACCCAAGCAGAACAGCAGCGGGGGGAGAACACGGCCCCTGCGGCTCACAGTCCTCGACAGCCATCTCCTCTGCCATCGATTTGTCTATCCGTGCCACCCAAGTCGAGGCCACTCCTGCCTCCCAGGGAATGGTGTTTCAGAGTTTGTGCCTGCTGCCCGAAGAATGAATTTCTTTTGGATCTTCCCACACTCAGCTTCTGTCCTGCAGCCAACTGGAAGCTGCTTCGGATGTTTGGCTTCCAAAAATCGCTTGAAAACCGGAACACTCACTTCCAGGTTTCGATTGTTCAGGAGCCGATTTGTTCGGGAGCCAAGGCGTTTTGAGATCCAAGGTATGACTGTACATCCTTTCGGAGGCGAGGCAACCGGAGCTGCAGGCAGTAGGATGGCTGCCTCCGAATCCGGTGGATCTCTCCTGTTCCATGAATCTGCCTCACCCCCTTTCAGAGCCCTCAATGCCCATCCCATTTTGCATCAGATAATCCCATCAGATAATTTCTTGTGTCTGATACCCCCAAGTTCTAGTATTATTTGGCACATGCATGTTTCTCTCCACCCCGTCTCTTGCCCCTCACCCCACTGACCAGGGAGCAAGGACGGAAGAGGGGCCAATGCCCACCCTGGGCCATCCCACCCCCCACCTCCCCCCGGCTCGCTCACCCCTTGCTCGTCCAGCTTCCGCAGCTGCTCCGTGACTTTGGGAACGTTCAAGGCGAGGCGGAGGCAGTGGATGTTCAGCTCGGGGACCACGTGCTCCAGCACATCCTTGAGGGGGAGCCCGCGGACAGTGCCGTGCTTGGTGGAGGTGGGCGTGGCATCCTCGAGGATGGAGCCGCGGAGGGTGGTCAGCTGCAAGGAGAGACAGTCTGGTCAGAGGAGGCCGGGGGGGGGCACTTGGGTTGAGCTAACCGGACCTGCCACGTGGGTTGAGCTAACCGACATGGATCGCTTTGTGGTGGCTCCCGCCCCCAGAGGAGCGGAAAGCCAGCGGCTGAAACCGGCCCAACAGGGTAGGCTGGCTGCCAGGCACCCGGAAACAGAGGCTGCCCACATGGCTCGGGAACAGGGTCCCCTGGAGACAATGCTTTCCTCCTGGCACTAAAACAAGCTGGCATCGTGGTGGCCTCAGGACCAGAACTCACAGGGCCAGGATTGCATCATGGTTGTGTGTTGGGGGGGGCATTGGAAAGGAAGCGGCAGGGGCTGGGTGGCATGTCAAGGGCTCCAGCTGAGCAAGGATGGACAATGAAGCTACATAAAAGGGTCACCACAGGCACTTTCTGGATGAAGCCTTTTAGAATGGCCACTTTTAGAATCACAGAAACGTAGAGTTGGAAGGGACCCCCCAGGGTCATCCAATCCAACCCCCTGCAATGCAGGAATCTCAGCTAAAGCATCCACAACAGATAAACCTCCAATGAAGGAGAGAGCCAGCCACCTCCCGAGGGAGTCTGTATCACACAAGCACAAATCCTGGGGAAGCAAGCTCAGCTTGCTCAAGAGCCTGGGACAAAGAGATGTGGGGCAGACCCAGGTTCAAATCGCAGGACGTTTCTGCATTTCAGGGGGTTGGCCTAGATGACCCTTTGAGTCCCCTTCCAACCCTACAATTCTATGATTCCTGGTCACTCTCTCAGCCTCAGTTCCCAGTCTGAGAAATGGGTATACTGCCACAGGGAAGTCGCCGTTCGCACTAGAGGGCTCTTGCGGAGAGGATGGGGGTCCCAACTCAAGCATCTCCGACCGGAGGCCTCCACAAGCGAAGCTAGGGAAGGCCCTGGAGGGGGAAGATTTGTGGGCGTTGGACCCCCTGAGCTAGGTGGGTCCAGGAGGAGCTGTCAGCATTTGAGGCAGCGGGGAAAGCTCATACCAAGAACAAACTTAGTTGGTCTCTAAGGTGCTAGGAATGTGCATGCACATGAAAGCTCATAGCAAGAACAAACTTAGTTGGTCTCTTAAGGTGCTACTGGAAGGAGTTTTTTAATTTTTTATTTTGTGTTGACTATGGGAGACCAACACGGCTACCTACCTATAGCAAAAACACTTATTGCAGTGTCTGGATGGCTGGACGGGGGGGTGAGGAGAGGCAGAAGGCTAGGGAGAGAGGGCAAAACTCTGGGGCTTGCTGCTGAACCCGTGAGGTTGGCACCCTGCCCCAAGAGAGAGGCAAAACTCGAGACACCCCTTCAGCGCCACACAAATGCCCAATTCTGAACATTTAAAGGTTCCACTTTGCAAATTTCAAAGCTTTGCGAATAGAGATTGAGAAACAAGAGAGCTGGAAGGGTGTTTGTGTGTGTTTGGGCTCCAGTTTTCAAACAGGCCCCTAAGCAAGGTGGCTTCTTGGAGGGAAGACCGTTCAATTCCCCTAGATAACGGAAATATTTATCTTGAAAAGGGCAGTCAATTCAAACAGAGCGTTCGTTGGAAGCTCTCGCAGACAAATGGTCTGGAGAGCTGCAGAACGGATTCTGAAGAGCATCTTGGACTCCATGCTTTCGCTCTGAGGTTGCAAAAATAAAAAAAACCCAGAGCAAAGGACCCCTGGGAAGGCGGGGGGCCAGCCTATGAGCCCCATGGAGACCCCCAGCCTCAGAGCAGTCAAGGCCTGCTCTCCCCTTTTATTCACGAGGCCCACTGCTGGTGTGCAAACAGCAAATGCAGGCTCTGCGCTGAGCTACAATGCCCTCTGCTGGGCTCTGGGGAGCTCCTCACAGCTCAGAGGCAGGAGGCGAGAGCAATGGCTGCTTAGGACTGCTTTTATTTTTTATTTTGTCTTGACTATGGCAGACCAACACGGCTACCTACCTGCAACTTAAAATCTAGTGACGGTTTTGAAAGATACGAAACCGCTTCTGCTGCGTTCAGAGTGCTGCACCTTGAACCCCTTAAGAAAGAGGCAGGCGTGTTCTCCACACACACAGGCAGCCAACGGCAACATCCCTCCTGGGCAGAGGAGGGCACTGAATTCTGCAGGAGTGTTCCTCCTTGATGCCACAGAGTTGTAGAGTTGGAAGGGGCCCCAAAGGGACATCTAGCCCAACCCCCTGCAATGCAGGAATCTCTGCTAAAATATCAGAGCCCCCCCCCCACCCCCCATGTCATTCAGAGCAGGGTCTTCAGTGCGGCTTCCCCCCTCTGGTGGAACAGCATCCCGGTCGAGATATGAGAGGCGCCCACTCTATGGAAACCAGGCAAGAAACAGTGGTCCCTTGGTTTACAACCAAAATCCGTTCCGGAGGTCCGTTTGTAAACCAAAACAGGTTGTAACCCAAGGCACGCTTTAGCCAATGGGGCCTCCCCCAAATTTTTTGTTTGCAATCCAAAATAAAAAAATAAAAATATGGGTTGTAATAATAAAAAAAATGTTGCAAACCGGGACACGCACTTCTGGGTTTGACATGTTTGTAATAGGGACACGGGTGGCGCTGTGGGTTAAACCACAGAGCCTAGGGCTTGCTGATCAGAAGGTCGGCGGTTCGAATCCCCGCGACGGGGTGAGCTCCCGTTGCTCGGTCCCTGCTCCTGCCCACCTAGCAGTTCGAAAGCACGTCAAAGTGCAAGTAGATAAATAGGTACCGCTCCGGCGGGAAGGTAAACGGCGTTTCCGTGCGCTGCTCTGGTTCGCCAGAAGCGGCTTTGTCATGCTGGCCACATGACCCGGAAGCTGTACGCCGGCTCCCTCGGCCAGTAAAGCGAGATGAGCGCCGCAACCCCAGAGTCGGACACGACTGGACCTAATGATCAGGGGTCCCTTTACCTTTACTTAATCCAAAACGTATGCAAACCAAGACATATGCAAACCAAAGTACCACTGTACATTTGTCTCGACAAGCTTTTCCAGTTGGGTGAAAAGGCCTCGGCCCCAGGTTTCATAACAATACAGGTTTTTTAAAAGCCCTTATCGTTAGATGTTTCTGTTTTCAAAACTATCTTTAAGCTGCTCTTCTGTGAACTGCCTTGAGACACACGCGGAAGGAGATCCGTAGAGGAACAAAGCAGCACAGCCAAAGCAACCTACCTCGCTGGTTCGGAAGATGATCCTGTACTGGTACTGAGGCCCGTGCTCTCGGTGGTCCTCCAGCTTCTCTCGCCGGATGCTGACGGCCACCGGACCCAGCTTCTCGTCCACCCCAAAGTAGTTGGCATGCTCTGCAGAGAGAATGAGAGGGAGAGGGGGCACTTTGGGTATTCATCCACAACAGCAGCAGGGGCTCCCTGTATCAAGACAGACACACAGAGCATGCTGGAAACACAGGAGACAAATTTTGGCTGAACCCAGCGGTGCGCAAAGCGGGCAGAAACAACCCCCTGGGGTGCTTTGGGATTAGCTAGTGGGGTGCTAAGAGGCAAGGAGGTGATCGAGGGGGAGCATGGGAGGCTGAACCCCCCAAGTGCATGTATCACTTGTTCCTGCCTTGCAGCGGGTAGGACTAGAATCATAGAATCCTAGAGTTGGAAGAGACCCCAAGGGCCATCCAGTCCAACCCCCTGCCAAGCAGGAAACACCATCAAAGCATTCCTGACAGATGGCTGTCAAGCCTCCGCTTCAAGACCTCCAAAGAAGGAGACTCCACCACACTCCTTGGCAGCAAATTCCACTGCCAACAGCTCTTACTGTCAGGAAGTTCTTCCTAATGTTTAGGTGGAATCTTCTTTCTTGTAGTTTGAATCCATTGCTCCCGTGTCCGCTTCTCTGGAGCAGCAGAAAACAACCTTTCTCCCTCCTCTATATGACATCCTTTTATATATTTGAACATGGCTATCATATCCCCCCTTAACCTTCTCTTCTCCAGGCTAAACATACCCAGCTCCCTAAGCCGTTCCTCATAAGGCATCGTTTCCAGGCCTTGGACCATTTTGGTTGCCCTCCTCTGGACACGTTCCAGCTTGTCAGTATCCTTCTTGAACTGTGGTGCCCAGAACTGGACACAGTATTCCAGGTGAGGTCTGACCAGAGCGGAATACAGTGGTACTATTACTTCCCTTGATCTAGATGCTATACTCCTATTGATGCAGCCCAGAATTGCATTGGCTTTTTTAGCTGCTGCATCACACTGTTGACTCATGTCAAGTTTATGGTCTACCAAGACTCCTAGATCCTTTTCACATGTACTGCTCTCAAGCCAGGTGTCACCCATCCTGTATTTGTGCCTTTCATTTTTTTTGCCCAAGTGTAGTACTTTACATTTCTCCCTGTTAAAATTCATCTTGTTTGCTTTGGCCCAGTTCTCTAATCTGTTAAGGTCATTTTGAAGTGTGATCCTGTCCTCTGGGGTATTAGCCACCCCTCCCAATTTGGTGTCATCTGCAAACTTGATCAGGATGCCCTCAAGCCCATCATCCAAGTCATTGATAAAGATGTTGAATAAGACTGGGCCCAAGACAGAACCCTGGGGTCCCCTCCAACTCGGCAACTCTAGGACAAAACACCTTTCTCGCTTCATATTTGAAGTTCTCCTGCTCTCATTGCTTTCAAACCTATTTCCTTTGTACAGTGTACAGTACCTCAGGTTAAGAACTTAATTTCGTTCTGGAGGTCCGTTCTTAATCTGAAACGGTTCTTAACCTGAGGTACCACTTTAGTTAATGGGTCTCCTGCTGCTGCTGCCACACCGCCACGCAATTTCTGTTCTCATCCTGAAGCAAAGTTCTTAACCCGAGGTACTATTTCTGGGTTAGCGTAGTCTGTAACCTGAAGCGTCTGTAACCCGAGGTACCACTGTACTTGCGATGCCGAGTTGTCACAAGAGAGCCGGTCACTGGTAATAGCGGTTGATTAACTTACTAATTAGATATTGTACATCTGTGGCAGGTGAAGGTTTGTTTATGTTTGGCAAGCAGCTATATATCAAGATTTCATGCTATGAATTTTTTTCCACCCTTGTGCTTTTAGTTCGGAATGCCTAACAATATTTTTCATGTAATGCTCTTTGCTGAACATTCTTTTCATTTTTAGCTAAGAATATCAGATCAGGCCACCGTTTTAAAAGTCTGCCATAGTCCAAAGTTAATTCCATTTTAACTGTGTGTGTGTTTTTCCTTCTTGCATACTGGGCCAAGTGAACTGTTGCGAGAGCAAGCTACAGTCCAGCGATGTAGTTGAGATCATAGAACTGTAGCGTTGCAAGGCACCCCGGGGGTCATCTAGTCCAACCCCCTGGCGAAGAGACATTCCGTTGTGGCAATCGTAACCTAGATTTAAGGTGCCAGGTGCCACCTAGCTTATACAGGTGAAACTCGAAAAATTAGAATACCGTGGAAAGGTTCATTTCTTTCAGTAATTCAACTTAAAAGGTGAAACTAATATATGAGATAGACTCATGACATGCAAAGCGAGATATGTCAAGCCTTTGCATTTGTTATAATTGTGATGATTATGGCGCACAGCTGATGAGAACCCCAAAGTTGAAATTGTTAATTTGGGGTTCTCATCAGCTGTACGCCATAATCATCACAATTATAACAAATAAAGGCTTGACATATCTCACTTTGCATGTCATGAGTCTATCTCATATATTAAACTCCAGTAGCTAATGAAAACAATTGCTTACATAAATGGACTTTTCCACGATATTCTAATTTTTTGAGTTTCACCTGTATATCTGAATTTCTAACACTGCTGTCAGGGATTCTTAAAGAGAGCCATCCAAGCTTTGCTTAAAAACCTCCAAGGAAGGAGAGTCCCCTGCCTTCCAAGGTCACAGAACTCTAGAGCTGTCAAGGAAATAAACAACTATCTGACTTTTAGAAGACATCCGAAAGCAGCCTTGTATTGGGAGGTTTTTCCATGTTTGACTGTGCTTAATGTTTTTAATCTGTTGGAAGCTGCTCAGGGAGGCTGGGATAACCCACCCAGATGGGCAACATATAAATAAACAATTATTATTATTATTGCTATTATTATCATTATTATTATTAACCCCAAGGGTCATCTAGTCCAACCCCCTGGAGAAGAGACATTCCGTTGTGCCTGGCTTCTATACCTGCCTTTCCAACATTGCACATAAACCAATCATAAATGCACTTTCAGAAGACATCTGAAGGCCACCCTGTGTAGGGAAATTTTTAATGTCTAATGTTTTACAATTTTTAATGTGCTGGAAGCCGCCCAGAGTGGCTGGGGAAACCCAGCAGGATGTGCGGGGTATAAATAAATATAAATAAATAAAATAATAATAATAATAATAATTCTGTTGGGAGCCACCCAGAGTGAACGAGGAAACCCAGCAGGATGGACGGGGTTTAAATAATAAAATTATCATCATCATCATCATCAAATAAAGAAGCTAAGCAAATTCCTGAGCAATGTCCGGTTGCCACAGGGGCAGCGCAAGACCTTCGTCCTCCTCCTCCTCTTTCCCCTGGCCCACCCTGCCAGGGCAACCCCGGAGCGGCACCCACCTTTGCCGCAGAAGTGCTCCTGGTAGTATCGGGCGCCCAGGTCTACGTGCTCTATGCTGTAGTGCTTCAGCCGTGCCACGTTGCGCTGCAGCTCCTTGGGCACCTCCAGGACGGAGATGCTGGCGTTGGTGCAGCACGGGGCGGGGGACGCCTCCCCCGCAAGGCCGCCCCCTCCTGCCCCTGCCGCCTCCCCGCCAGGAGAGCCGAGGGAGGCGGGCGAGGCCCGCGAGAAGCTGACGTCGCGCTCGCGCTCCCCGCCCACCTCGTTGCGGAAGTGCGGGCAGCTGAGCAGGAGCCCGTTGCTGCGGCTGTCCCCGGGGTCGTGCCCCAGGTGCTCCTTGAAGTTCGGGTCCTCGGAGCCGAGGAAGGGGGCCGCCGCCGCAGGCTCCGGGGGGCCGCAGGCCCGCGAGGTGGAGGAGACGGCTGAAGCGGCTGAGGCCCCCGTGGCAGTGTTTCTCCTTTGCGCCACGTAGGCCCGCCGTGCTACCACCTCGTTGAGGTCGAAGAGCATGCTCTGGACGTCGTAGTGCGCAAATCTCTTCTGGCACAGCCAGGGCCGCCCGCCTGCGTCCTCGGGGTCCGGAGGGCCACCCTTGCCGCCTTCGGGGTCCCCCCGGCCACTCCGCAGCTTCCGGAAGATGGAGTCCCCGCCGCCCACATCTCCCCGGGGTCCCTTCTTGCGGGACTTCTCCTTGGGCTGCAGGGGGAACTCGTCCGCGCCCAGGAGGGAGAGCGCCTGCTGCTCACTCCGGGCTTCGGCTTTGCTGCCACTGCTCCGCGCCGCGCGGAAAGACCCCGCCTGCTCCTTCCGCCGCGCAGCCTTCCCACTGCGGAACTCATCGAGCATTTCGTAGAAGCTTTGCTCCGAGACACCCTGAACGTCGATGGAGGAGGTGCTCCCATACTCCCGGAAAATGGGCAGCTTGGCGCCAGCCCCCCGGGGCTCAAACGCCTCCTGTGGGTCACACTCGCTGAGTGTGACTTCGCTGCTGCTCCGGTTCCGCAGAGGCAGGAAGCCCCGGGCCGGGGACCGCGGCCAGCCGTCAGGGAACTCCGCGTCCTTCGAGCGCCGCCGGGCCAAGCGCTGGAAGCCCCGGGATGTCCCGGGGTAGGCGGCCCCATTCTGGAAGCCCCGGGAGCCCGTGGTTGGCGTCTCCAGGTCTCTTGAAGTGCTGCTGGTGGCAGCGGTGGGATCTTTCAGCCCTTCTCTCTTTGGGGGCCAGTCGGCAATCCTGGCCCGTACGCCCATTTTGGGCATGGCCGGGGTGGCCGTTGCCGGCCGCGAGGAAGCGGGCGCTTCAGCCTGTGCGGCACAGCCATTCTGGGCCCAGAACCCCGGGGAGTAATAGTCGCCACCTTTCAATCCGGGGCCCCCCACGTCGCCGCTCTCGTGAACAGGCCGGTATGATGTCATAGTCCAAGGGAAGTGAGGAATCCGACTCCCTGTTTGAAGGGGCCACTCATCCCCATCGGGGAATGCAGACGTCAGCCGTGACTGGGGGGCGTGGCGCCATGGGACGCCAGCCCGCGAGAGCCCCCCTCGGGGCTCCCTGCTGGGGGACCGGCCCCTGCGGCCATCGCACTGGCGGGAAATCCTCAAGGCGCCCCGGCATTTGCAGGAGGAGGCAGCTGGGAAGGAGGGGCGTCAGAGCTTCTTCCAGCAATCCCCAGGCTAATCAGGTGACGTTAACCGCGGGAACATTTCACTCTGGACCATCCCTGCAGGAGAGGAGGAAAGAAAAGAAAGAGACGTTATCGACGGAGCCCCTGCTCATGTCACCAGCAGCTTCAGATTCACAGAACGATGGAATTGTGGAGTTGGAAGGGACCCCCAAGGGCTATCTAGCCCAACCCCCTAAAAAGCAGGAACCACAGGTCAAGAATCCCTGACAGGCAGCCATCCAACCTCTGCGTAAAAACCTCCGGTGAAGGAGAGTCCGCCACTTTCCAAGGGTGTCCGACCTTCCGTCAAACAGCTCCTATCCTCAGAAAGTTCCTCCTAATGTTTAGTCGGAGTCACATGCTGGCAAGCTCAAACTCCACAACCACGAGGGACTCGCAACTCCACCCCACCCCTCCGCTGTTCCCGGGAACATGATGCGCAAAGCAGACTCAGGAGAAGTCCGGACAGAGTGTAGGCGGCAGCGGCTCCAAAGGACGTTTGAGCTCTTTCCTGCTCTTCGCAGTGAGCCAGTAGATGCCATTGTCCACAGATGCCGGACGAATCCAGCAGCATCACGGCATCTGGGAAACCCTATTGGAGCACCTGAAATATGTCCCAACCATTTCACGCCCTCTCCTGAGAACGTAAGGCAAGTCTGCTGGATCAGGCCCAAGGGGGGCCCCATCAAGCCCTGCATCCTGTTCTCACAGCAGCCAACCAGATGCCCCACTGGGAAGGAGCCCTCTCCCCTCCCGTGGTTTCCAGCAACCGGCATTCGGGAGCATCGCTGTGTTTCACGGCAGAGCAGAGGCATAGCTGCTGTTATTATTTATTACATTTGGGTTAAACCACAGAGCCTAGGGCTTGCTGATCAGAAGGTCGGCGGTTCGAATCCCTGCCACGGGGTGAGCTCCCGTTGCTCGGTCCCTGCTCCTGCCCACCTAGCAGTTCGAAAGCACGTCAAAGTGCAAGTAGATAAATAGGTACCGCTCCGGCGGGAAGGTAAACGGCGTTTCCGTGCGCTGCTCTGGTTCGCCAGAAGCAGCTTTGTCATGCTGGCCACATGACCCGGAAGCTGTACGCCGGATCCCTTGGCCAGTAAAGTGAGATGAGCGCCGCAACCCCAGAGTTGTCCGCGACTGAACTTAATGGTCAGGGGTCCCTTTACCTTTACCCCGCCCTATCCCCGGATCTCGGGGCGGTTCACAAACATAAAAAGCCCACTCCTCCATGAATGTGCTTGGGAGAGGCTGTGGGGCTGGCAGCATCAGGGGCTGGAGTCCCCTGCAAAGCCTGGGACTGAAACCACAAGCCCAGCCTGCACAGGAACGCAGGAAGTTGGCACTTTACACAGAGTCAGGCCCTGCCTACACTGGCTGACATCGATAGTCCTCCTGGGTCTCACGCAGGGAATCTTCCCCCCACCTAGAGATGCTGTCACCAAACATCGCCCCTTCCCCATAAGCAAGAAGATAAAGGAAAGGACACATTCACGCAGTGCCTAGTTAAACCTCAATGGCTTTGAAAAAGGACTAGGCAAATTCACGGGGGTGGGGCGCTACTAGCCAGGAGGGCTAGGCTCTGCCTCGCATGCTTCCGAATCCCTGCTGCTGGAAACAGCGCAGGAGGGGAAGAGAGCTTTCGCACTCGGATCCTGCTTGCACGTTTCCCCACAAGAGGCAACTGTTCAGCCCCCTGTGAAAACAGGAGCCTGCGCTAGATAGGTTCTTAAAAGGGGGTGGGGAGAGAAGCTACATGCCTTGCCCTGTGTCCTGCCTGCAACCCTCCGGGACAGAAATCCCTGCCCCCAGCCCCATCGTCCCCACAAAGCAAAGCCTCAACTGCGCCCCTTCCACACCCCTCCCTCCCTCCCTTTCCCCATACAGACACAAGCTGCTCTTTAGAAACGTAAGGCTGGTGGGTGGTGTGGCCCACGTTCCTCATCCCAGCAGGTGGTGAAAGAGGCTCCTACCCAGAGGATGGCAGCGTCTTCTCACCCAGGAGGCACAGATCTGTACTTTCGCACCCTGCCACCAACCTGCTTGGGGGGGGGGATGGCAGGAGGCCACGCAGAGCCAAACCCCCAGCCCTGCGCTGGGTGGGTGTGTGGGGAGGGGGCTCCTCTTAATTCTACTCCACCAGCCCCCCTCAAATGCTCCCCACCCAGGTGAGTGGGTGGCTGTCTCCGGTGATGGCAGCAGCCTCCGCTTAGAGGGCAGGGCTGGCAAGGAGGCTCCCCAACCCTCACCCCACAAAAGCCCCTTTGTCCGGCTCTGGGAACAGGGCACCTTGGCAGCGCCACAGCTACCCTCCTTGGCAGTCTCACCAGGTCTCCCATGGCTCTTGCGCCCAGGGCCCTGTGAAGCGGAGGCAGCTTGGGTGACGCCACCCTCGCAGGATGGGGAGTTTCCTTCCGTGGCGCAGGGGCGCCCCGAGGCCAGGTAGAGGCGGCCTTCAACCAGCTTCCCTCTCAGCCTGCTGGGGCTTGCTAGGTTCAACGGGGGCAGAGGAAGCTCTTCTGCCACGTTGGCCCCGGCAAGCGGCACCGGGAGAAGAGCCTGCAGGATGAGGCCACATCTAGTCCAGCGGCTCTCCCGGGGGCCAAACGGTTGCCTGTGGGGAGACAGAAACTCTCCCTTCCTGCGGTTTCTAGCAACTGGGATTCTGAAGCATTGCTGCCCAGAGCTGCAGAGGCGGAACAGAGTTATTACCGTGGCTAGCAGACACTGATAGCCTTGTCTTCCAAAAATTTGCCTAGTCCTAATTTATAGTGGCCTATGTTGGTGGCCTTATCATGGCCGGCAGCCACCAGCAGCCATCTCCTCCGTGAACTTGCCTGATCTTCTTTTCAAGTTATCCAAGTCAGTGGCCATCGCTGCCTCCTGTGGCAGGGAGTTCCACGGTTTGCGCTGCGTACATACGCTCTTCATTTAATCCGTCCCGACTCTCCCAACGTTCAGCTTCGGGGTTCTG
Source organism: Lacerta viridis (assembly GCA_900245905.1). NCBI lineage: Eukaryota > Metazoa > Chordata > Lepidosauria > Squamata > Lacertidae > Lacerta > Lacerta viridis. Next base: position 816,097 of record OFHU01001757.1, on the reverse strand, counting down.
GCGTTATGAGAGAGGGAGAAAACCTTTCCCCTCCCTGCACCTCTTCCTCGCCTCTTCTCTGAAGGCCAGAGAGGGTCAGGTGTCCGCAAGGAAGGGGATGTTCACTGCCTGAGCAGGAAGCGCACTCTGAAGTGCCGGAGAGGCTGCCTCTACTCCACAACGGCATCACCTTCCTCTTTCGAGAAAACCTGACCCGCATCCAAGCTGCATATTTGTCAAGGGCGCAGTGCTCTGAGCGAACAACCCTGGGCTGCCGGAAGTTCAGATCCCACAAGCCACTTCAGTTCAATTCAATAGCTGTATTGTTCTAGCCCAAGGCCATGACAACTTCGAAGCAATAGTATTGATGAAATAACGCAGAACAGACATCCATGACACAAACCGACATCCGGGCATGAGAGAGAAAGAAGATACCAGATGCAGCAGCGAGTTTAAATTACAAATCAGACCTCCAAAGCACCAAAACAGCTTACAGAGATTTTATCTAACTCATTTTTTCCTGGGCTTTTTCTTGCGGTCAATGCATAAAAGAGCCGCTTTATGCACTACAAAGCTATTACCGTCCCTCAGAAGGAAGGGAACTGTTTTCAGCCGGGCGAAACGGCTTTCTTTTGCGGGCAAAGGTTCCCGAAAGCGATCTCTTGGGTCTCCATATAAGGGGGGGGGGGGATAGGCTAACAGATGGCAAGAGGTGTCTTCCACCTGAGGCTGCCCACAAACTCAAAAGCCTGTCTGCGTGCAATTCTGGGCTGCATCAATAGGAGTATAGCGTCTAGATCAAGGGAAGTAATAGTACCACTATATTCTGCTCTGGTCAGACCTCACCTGGAATACTGTGTCCAGTTCTGGGCACCACAGTTCAAGAAGGATACTGACAAGCTGGAAGGTGTCCAGAAGAGGGCAACCAAAATGGTCAAGGCCTGGAAACGATGCCTTATGAGGAACGGCTTAGGGAGCTGGGTATGTTTAGCCTGGAGAAGAGAAGGTTAAGGGGGGATATGATAGCCATGTTCAAATATATAAAAGGATGTCATATAGAGGAGGGAGAAAGGTTGTTTTCTGCTGCTCCAGAGAAGCGGACACGGGGCAATGGATTCAAACTACAAGAAAGAAGATTCCACCTAAACATTAGGAAGAACTTCCTGACAGTAAGAGCTGTTGGACAGTGGAATTTGCTGCCAAGGAGTGTGGTGGAGTCTCCTTCTTTGGAGGTCTTGAAGCGGAGGCTTGACAGCCATCTGTCAGGAATGCTTTGATGGTGTTTCCTGCTTGGCAGGGGGTTGGACTGGATGGCCCTTGGGGTCTCTTCCAACTCTAGGATTCTATGACTGTGTTTCAGGGGCCAACACAAGCCATGCGCAAGCGCTCGGCACAAAGCTGGGAGCCACGAGGTCTTGGAGCTCTGTTGAAAGGAGAGCATCCCTGCTTGAGAGACACAGCAGAAGCCTGTAGGCCAGAGGTTCCCAGCATGGTGCCCTGCAGATGTGCTTGGGCAACAAGTCCCAACAGCCCCTGCCCGCAGGACAAGATGCTCGGGGATGATGGAAGCTGTAGCACAGCGACATCCGCAGGCCAACGTCTTCGTGATAAAGTTTTAACTCTGGTAGGGCTAAGCCTCCCCTCTCCCTGGGGTCTGTAAATATTTGATGTTTGATTCTTGGTTCTCTTCCATCCCAAATAAATCTAGCGATGTCTTTCCTCTAGCTTTTAAAGCATTTCATACCTCCAAATACTGGAATGGTTTGGAACAGGGGAAAAATCATTTTTGGTAGAATGGTCATTTCGACAACAGAAATCCTGCCCCAAAGGGAGAGGCGGAGTCTATTGCAGGGCAATGCCTTCAACGCCTGCTTCTGCAGGCATTCTCTGGGCAGAGACGATTCCCCAAACTTCTCACCCGGCTCACACATAGAGGGGAGGAAACAGTACACCCCGAGTTTGCGTTGAGCAGAGATGTGCCCACAGCAGGCAGGTGCTGCAGCTGCAATCTCCGAGCTCTGTGATGAGCCTGCCTCCCTTGCCCAAACCCCCTGCCTGGCACAGCTGGCACCCAGTGCATGCCACCTGTCTTCCAGGTAAACAAGATGCAGCACTGCTGCTTCTGGGAGTCAAGCCCAAAGGCAGGCAGAAAGCCACATGGAGAACGCCTGGGCTCCCAAACTCAGCTGCCTCTGCTGTCCCCCCCCCCCCAAGACACAGGTGTACTTCTGGTGGGTTTGTTTTCTTTTCTTTTGCAGGGGGTGGAATCCACCTGCACCCTTGCTTAACAGAACTGTGATCCATCCGTGCTGCGTTTCATGTTTTGTGATTAGGCTTACCCTAGAAACATATGCTGATGACACAACCTTGATGGCAGAAAGTGAGGAGGAATTAAAGAACCTTTTAATGAGGGTGAAAGAGGAGAGTGCAAAATATGGTCTGAAGCTCAACATCAAAAAAACTAAGATCATGGCCACTGGTCCCATCACCTCCTGGCAAATAGAAGGGGAAGAAATGGAGGCAGTGAGAGATTTTACTTTCTTGGGCTCCATGATCACTGCAGATGGTGACAGCAGTCACGAAATTAAAAGACGCCTGCTTCTTGGGAGAAAAGCAATGACAAACCTAGACAGCATCTTAAAAAGCAGAGACATCACCTTGCCGACAAAGGTCTGTATAGTTAAAGCTATGGTTTTCCCAGTAGTGATGTATGGAAGTGAGAGCTGGACCATAAAGAAGGCTGATCGCCGAAGAATTGATGCTTTTGAATTATGGTGCTGGAGGAGACTCTTGAGAGTCCCATGGACTGCAAGAAGATCAAACTATCCATCCTTAAAGAAATCAGCCCTGAGTGCTCACTGGAAGGACAGATCCTGAAGTTGAGGCTCCAGTACTTTGGCCACCTCATGAGAAGAGAAGACTCCCTGGAAAAGACCCTGATGTTGGGAAAGATGGAGGGCACAAGGAGAAGGGGATGACAGAGGATGAGATGGTTGGACAGTGTTCTCGAAGCTACCAACATGAGTCTGACCAAACTGCGGGAGGCAGTGGAAGACAGGAGTGCCTGGCGTGCTCTGGTCCATGGGGTCACGAAGAGTTGGACACGACTAAAAGACTAAACAACAACAACAACTATAAAATAAAGAAGACAGAATTGTAGATGATAAAAAAATAATCTTACATGCAGTGAATTTTCTTACCTGCATTGATGATAGTCATTGTGTGGATGGGGGGGGCTTTTATCCATTTCTGCAGCCACACAATCAATCAATCAGTAGCTGAAATGGGTTTCACACAGTCACAAAAACAAGCCACAAAAACGAAGTCGCAAGCCAAAGCCACAAGCCAGTCCCACAAAACGAAGAACAAGTCACAGTAAAAAAAAAACGGAAAAGACACACAAACAAAAATGCAGGAAAAATAGCAAAAACGAAAGGTCCAAGTAGCAGCTCTGTGGGTGCTCGGGACTCAACAGCCGACAGACTCAACAGGAAGCAGAGACATGTTCAGCTTCCAAGGCAAGGCAAAGTCCACAAACCGGAACACCTACTTCCCTGTTTGCAGCGCTCTGTTTCCAAGTTGTTCATAAACTAAGCTTGTTCTAAAACCAAGATACCGCTGTATCTGTGTTGCACCGCTGCAAGGGGGTGCAATGGGTGGTTTCTGGCAGAGTCACGTCCCAGCCTGGCAGGGCCCTTTCCCCCCCACATGCAGCCAGGGCAGAGCAGGGAGGGGCAGGGTGTGCGGGAACAACACCCGCCGGGAGTCACCGTAAATGTCTGGACCCCCTTCCTGGCTGACCTACTTTGCAGGGCACTCAGAGCACAGGGCTGTCTTGCACCCAAGCTGCCAATGGGGGGGGGTCACTGCCTTCAAGGTGCTCTTTCGCCTTCACTTGGGGGGGATCATGGAACAGAGGGAACTTTCTGAAAGACCCCCTTCCCTCTGAACGATACTTAAGCCAGGCTCCTGGGAATGCAGGAAGACTAGGGCCAGAAACTCTATTGTCAGTTAACTCTCGTTTTGCTTTGTATTTATGTACTTAAGCCTAGATTGGGGTTTTGTTTTGTTTTTTGGCTGGGGCGATGTAATACTGAATTTAATGCTTGCCAAATTGTTGATTTTGGGTCATTTTTTAATTTACTGACATGCTCAGTGTTTTATATATTTGTATTTCCAATGTTCTGCATTTCAATGAGCTGGACCATGAAGAAGGCTGATCGCCGAAGAATGGATGCTTTTGAATTATGGTGCTGGAGGAGACTCTTGAGAGTCCCATGGACTGCAAGAAGATCAAACCTATCCATTCTCAAGGAAATCAGCCCTGAGTGCTCACTGGAAGGACAGATCCTGAAGCTGAGGCTCCAGTACTTTGGCCACCTCATGAGAAGAGAAGACTCCCTGGAAAAGACCCTGATGTTGGGAAAGATGGAGGGCACAAGGAGAAGGGGACGACAGAGGATGAGATGGTTGGACAGTGTTCTCGAAGCGACTGGCATGAGTTTGGCCAAACTGCGGGAGGCAGTGAAGGATAGGCGTGCTCTGGTCCATGGGGTCACGAAGAGTCGGACACGACTGAACGACTGAACAACAACAACAATTTCCAATGTTCTGCATTTCACTGTTTCGAATGTAAGCTCAATCGATCATAGTTAAGAGGGTAGTGCTAATAACACGAAGGTTGCAGGTTCAATCCCTGTGTGGGACGGCTGCACATTCCTGCATTGCAGGAAGTTGGACTAGATGACCCACGAGGTCCGTTCCAACTCTACGATTCTATGATTGTATCGCGGGAACCGCCGGTGCAAACAGCCACTCGAGACACCCAACCCCAGGGCTCGCCCTATGAAGCCTTCGCAGGACCCTCTTCTGGGGACGAGGGAAACGGCTTGCTGGGAGGCCAGCGGCAACCTGGGAAACAGCTTTAACCGAAGCGACCCTGGCGGGAGGGAGAGAGGGAGTCGGGTAGCCGAGATAATTCAAGACGACAACCTTCATGCAGAATCATCGCCGGCTGCTGATCCGTTTGCGGCCGCCCCACAAAGAAAATTGCAGTGTCTGGTTTCATTTGGGGGAATCGCGGGAGTTGTCAACTCCAAAGCCTCCTCAGGCTCAGCAGGACCCTGGAAAGCACATTTGCTTTCTCTTTCTCTCCCCCCCCCCAAAAAAAAAACCAATACAGCAACGGGAGGATTCCTCAGCCTGCCTCTGCCAACAAGGAGCAAGCAGCCCGGCTCCAAGGCCTCGCTCTGCGGCCTGCGTGCCTCGTTTTGCACCTGGCCATCGGCCACCGGCCACCTGCGACCAAGCGAAGATGCCCAGGTGCCATGTGGTTGCCTGACGTCTCCGCCACCTGGAGGTGCATCCTGGGAATCCTTGGATCTGGACTGTTTTCTCACACTAAGACTACATCCCGTGGAATTCTATCTGTTAGATTTTATCTGCACCATCAGAATGAATTCCAGGGACCAAAAGTCGTATTGAAAGATACGACTTCCAAGCCGTTTGGCCCCCAAAAAAGGCAACGAGGTGCTCCATTTTGGCGACGGTAACCCTGGTTTGGTGGACGGTAACCATTTGGGGTCGTACACCCAAGCTTCTAGCACTGCTTCCCCCCATCCCTGAAATGCATCTGCCTTAGACAGCTTCCGCTGCATGCTGAAGACATGCTTCCAGACCCCTCTGAACACCGACAGCGAATGCTCTTCCTTTTTTTAGGGTTAGTCGATTCAATGAAGCCATGTCCTTCATCTATACGAGCAGGAGAGCCAAAAGGAACAACCGACTCCCTTAGACAGCCAGCTACAGGAACCTGTACACTCTGTAAACACCTTGGATGAAGATTTTCTTAGTTCCTTTAAGGACCTCCCAAGAGTAGAGCAACAAGTAGTCATAAAGAGGCTTGACCATATGAATCAGATATTGAAAGAGTTCCAAAAATCAGAGGTAAAGTAAAGGTAAAGGGACCCCTGACCATCAGGTCCAGTCGTGTCCGACTCTGGGGTTGCAGCGTTCATCTCGCTCTATAGGCCGAGGGAGCCGCGTTTGTCCGCAGACAGCTTCCGGGTCATGTGGCCAGCATGACAAAGCCACTTCTGGCGAACCAGAGCAGCGCACGGAAACGCCGTTTACCTTCCCGCTGGAGCGGTCCCTATTTATCTACTTGCACTTTGACGTGCTTTCGAACTGCTAGGTGGGCAGGAGCTGGGACCGAGCAACGGGAGCTCACCGTGGCAGGGATTCGAACCGCCGACCTTCTGATCTGCAAGCCCTAGGCTCTGTGGTTTAACCCACAGCGCCACCTGGGTCCCTAAAAATCAGAGGTAGTGACTGATAATAGACCTCATGGCCATAACAGAACGATAACAATAGATCCACCAGAGTTTTCTCAGAGACATTACAGGAGTACTGGACAAAGATGAGATACCTGGAGGAGGAGGAGGAGGAGGAGGAGGAGGAATCAGGAACTGAACCTGGGTGAGCAAGGTGCAAAGAAAAGGGCCGGTAAATACATATGTGAGTGTTTCAGGGACAATGACCGAAGTAATTGAACAACTGGATCATTATAATAGCACTAGTAGTTCTCTCCTAGCTCATGTCCCCCCACTTTGCAGCACCTGCAGCCCTAATTCTTCCAAACGTACAGAAAGATCAAACAGCCCTTCAACCATCTCATGAAGAAGAGAGAGAGACTGACGGCCAACAGACCAGCATAAGGCCACCCTCTTAACCTGGAATGTAGCTGGATGGGCAGTACCTTCCAAGAACACTCAATTCACTGATTTCCTTTCACAATATCACACCATCTCGATCCAGGAAACTTGGGACCAGGAACGACATAGTATTAAAGGGGTATCATTGCTTTAAAATCGGAGCTGAATCAGGAAAGAGATATATGGCATGCTGCTTCTGGCCAGAAGCACTTTACCTGCTTTTACAGTTGCATGCAAACGGTTCTGCTCCTTTTATTCGCTTATAATTGCACGGCCACAATGCTGTCACCCGCTCCGGGACCTTCCAGAGAAGGGCGGGTAAGAAACCCTGCAAATAACAAACCATTCAGCAAGAGTCATGCCGGGACAAAAAACGGTTGTTGTGGAGACGTTCTTAGCTTTGCATAGCAATGCCGCAGGCCGCACCCCTCGCATTCCAGATTTTGGACCACGGCTTGCATTTCCCCCTACAGTTACGTGCACCCACACGTGCAGGAGGTGGGGAGAAGAGGCACGAGGTGGCCAAGCATTGTGCCCCCACGACAAATCTGCCAGTCTTCTCAAGGTGCCGCCAAGATGATCTCCAAAAGGCACCTGCTTCACAGGCCCAGGCCGAACTCCCTTGGCCGGCCAGTCGCTGGGAGCTCAGCCAGCTTCGGGGGAATTCAATCACAGTCTCTTCTCGTTTCTGACATGCGCTAAGGAGCACAGGAGCGCATGTCAGCGCACCAACAAGCTGGCACCAGCAATTCAAAAGCTGGCAACCACCACATAGCTTAGGGCTGGCTCATAGAACTGCAGAGTTGGAAGGGATCCCAAGGGTCATCCAGTCCAACCCCCTGCAATGGAGGAATCACAACTAAAGCACCCCGTGCAGGTGGCTGCCCAACCTCTGCTTAAAAACCTCCACCAAAGGCACCCTTTGCTAGCCAAGACAGCTGTGCCAGTTGCCCCCCCCCCGCCTTCAGATTAAAGGCACGCTGCAAGAAAAAGGCGGCGCTTTAGATCACATTTCTCTTTCGGCATGGCTTGGGAGAACACACACAACAAGGTCCATTTGATGCACACCTCAGGAGGAAACAACAACAACAATTATTTCATAGAATCATAGAGTTGGAAGAGACCCCAAGGGCCATCCAGTCCAACCCCCTGCCAAGCAGGAAACACCATCAAAGCATTCCTGACAGATGGCTGTCAAGCCTCCGCTTAAAGACCTCCAAAGAAGGAGACTCCACCACACTCCTTGGCAGCAAATTCCACTGTCGAACAGCTCTTACTGTCAGGAAGTTCTTCCTAATGTTTAGGTGGAATCTTCTTTCTTGTAGTTTGAATCCATTGCCCCGTGTCCGCTTCTCTGGAGCAGCAGAAAACAACCTTTCTCCCTCCTCTATATGACATCCTTTGATATATTTGAACATGGCTATCATATCACCCCTTAACCTTCTCTTCTCCAGGCTAAACATACCCAGCTCCCTAAGCCGTTCCTCATAAGGCATCGTTTCCAGGCCTTGGACCATTTTGGTTGCCCTCCTCTGGACACGTTCCAGCTTGTCAGTATCCTTCTTGAACTGTGGTGCCCAGAACTGGACACAGTATTCCAGGTGAGGTCTGACCAGAGCGGAATACAGTGGTACTATTACTTCCCTTGATCTAGATGCTATACTCCTATTGATGCAGCCCAGAATTGCATTGGCTTTTTTAGCTGCTGCATCACACTGTTGACTCAACAACAACAACAATTATTTATTAAACAACAACAACAATTATTTATTATTTCTACCCCTCCCATCTGGCTGGGTTTCCCCAGACACTCTGGGTGGCTTCCAACCAAATATTAAAAATACAATAAAACACCAGACATTAAAAACTTCCCTAAACAGGGCTGCCTGCCTCCCCCCACGCCAAGCCTGGAGACCTGCACCCCCCCAAAGACAAAATAGGGGTGGTGGGCTTATCCAGAGGCCTTGAGAAAGGAGAAGTAGGAAGAGCGGGCTGCAAAACTGCCCCTGGAGGACTCCGGCATGGATGGATCGCCTATTAAAAATGCTCGCCAGGGTCGATTTTTCTGGCAGAAGGAAAGGAGGGAGGGAGCATCAATTTCAGCAATTTTTCAAACAATGACCCTTTGCAGGGGAAGGCAGAGAACAGGTGCCCTCCCCAGCCATGGAGTCAGATGGCCAAACAGCAGCAGCAGCCGCAGCAATGCCTGGAAAAAACAACACGGAAATATGCAAGTTTTCTCCAAAGGCAATTAAGACAGACTGAATTAATCGGGGAAAGAGTTGGAAATGGCTCTGTCTTTCAGAGAGGGGACTCACAGGCAGGCCAGGCCTCAGAGGGGAAGTGGGGTGGGACTCGAGGAATGGAAAAATATACAATGGCCTCTCCAAGTCAAAAGTTCACAGCCCAGAAGCCAAAGGCCCAGAACTAAGGGGCTGAGTGAGCATTTTGGATTCATCAGCCCAAAGGCAGCGGCTTCCCCTTGCAAGCAGCTGTGACACCGGGCAGAGCTGGACAACCTGGGGGCTTGAAGGTATATCTGGAATTTTGTGAAATACAGGCTTGTATTGCAATACATTGGGCGTGCTGTTTTTTGACAAGCACCATGAGACGAAGGCTTCCCCTGCAGCAAAAGAGAGCTCCCCGGGTTTCTTAAAAGAAATCAACGAAACGGCAGGTCTCCTGGTTTGCTGGAACGGTTTGCAAAACAACAACAGAGGACAGGATCACACTTCAAAATGACCTTAACAGATTAGAGAACTGGGCCCAAAGCAAACAAGATGAATTTTAACAGGGAGAAATGTAAAGTACTACACTTGGGCAAAAAAAATGAAAGGCACAAATACAGGATGGGTGACACCTGGCTTGAGAGCAGTACATGTGAAAAGGATCTAGGAGTCTTGGTAGACCACAAACTTGACATGAGTCAACAGTGTGATGCAGCAGCTAAAAAAGCCAATGCAATTCTGGGCTGCATCAATAGGAGTATAGCATCTAGATCAAGGGAAGTAATAGTACCACTGTATTCCGCTCTGGTCAGACCTCACCTGGAATACTGTGTCCAGTTCTGGGCACCACAGTTCAAGAAGGATACTGACAAGCTGGAACGTGTCCAGAGGAGGGCAACCAAAATGGTCCAAGGCCTGGAAACGATGCCTTATGAGGAACGGCTTAGGGAGCTGGGTATGTTTAGCCTGGAGAAGAGAAGGTTAAGGGGGGATATGATAGCCATGTTCAAATATATCAAAGGATGTCATCTAGAGGAGGGAGAAAGGTTGTTTTCTGCTGCTCCAGAGAAGCGGACACGGGGCAATGGATTCAAACTACAAGAAAGAAGATTCCACCTAAACATTAGGAAGAACTTCCTGACAGTGAGAGCTGTTGGACAGTGGAATTTGCTGCCAAGGAGTGTGGTGGAGTCTCCTTCTTTGGAGGTCTTTAAGCGGAGGCTTGACAGCCATCTGTCAGGAATGCTTTGATGGTGTTTCCTGCTTGGCAGGGGGTTGGACTGGATGGTCCTTGGGGTCTCTTCCAACTCTAGGATTCTAGGATTCTAAGTGAACAGCACCCCGATTGCACAGCCACTGCAGTTTCCTCGCACCCCACTATATTGAGATGCAAATGATTTATTACTTGCCCTTCACCTGAGGGTCCCCAGACGGGGTCGCAAAGATTTAAAATAAAACATTAATTGCTTTTTAAAAAAAAAAAAAAAACAACAACAACTTTGCAATTGCAAAAAACAAACAAACACCACAGTAACACCTAATAAAAAGTGACAAGAGCTCATACCATTGCTTATATTAGATTTACGGTAGATTTCCAATCTTTCTGTGTTAGAAGCCTTCGAGGTTGTTTTCTCAAAGGAGATGACTTTCCCCATGTCAATGATTTGGCAGAGTTTAGGCTACTTTAACCACACCGCCTGCCAAACACCCCCCCCCCAGGAGTGGATCGCTTGCGCATGCAGCCCATGCTCCCTGATTAACTATTTTCTCCCCCGCCACCCACACACGTATGCTGCATTTATGCTTGCAAATGCAACTTGCTTGCAGACCTGCATTTTATTCCTCATTGCGGGGGGTTGGGCTAGATGGCCCCTGGGGTCCCCTTCCGACTCTGCGATTCTACCTTCTAGGTAAGAAGCAACGAATAAAGCAGCGACGGCCACCGACCCGGCTGGCTATTAAAAGAAGACGAGAAGACGGCTGTCAGTGTCTACTAGCTAGGAAGGCTGAGCCACAGCCTCCAGCCTCTGGAAACCAGAGGAGCGGAGAGTGTTGCTCTCGCACTCGGATCCCGCTTGCAGGTTTTCCCATAATGGGCATCTGGTCTGCCACTGTGAGAACAGGATGCTGGACTCGATGGGTCCCTGGCTGGATCCAGCGGGCTCTACTGTTGCTCTTAATAAATCCTCCTGCCCTCTTATGGACCTTTTATCACAAAAGGGAAAATGAACTTGGTAAATCTGGATTTGAAAATTGGAAAAAATAATTGGCTTATAGAACAGCTGGATGTTAATGAGTGAATACTATACTTAGCTAACAGAGAACCGCAAGTCTTCTTATCTTTTTCCCCCCGTTTTCTTTTCATCCTCTCTCTTTTTCCTTTCTTTACCTTTCCCCCCTCCTTTCCCCTTCTGTTGCTTTTCAGATTAGATTTTAAAAACATTATTATTATTATTATTATTATTATTATTATTATTATTATTATTCTGGTGCATTATAAAAAGAAACTTTGCATTGGGTGTGGATGTTTGCATATCCTTGGACAAGTTATCAATAAAAACAGGTATGAAAAATAAAGGGAAAATAAACCTCCCCTCCCTCCCAGGGGTGCAGGGCCACAGCAAACCTGCTCTGGCCACCATGATCCTTGGCAGACATGCCTCTCCAAGCAGCTTCTCTGCCTGCCCGCCATCGGGACCCTGGCACCCGTCTGATTCTAGGAACCACCCCAGTCCCAGGAGACTGTTGGCCAGAACTACGTTGCCTTGGCCAGAAAGTATTCCTGTATGGCATGGGGTTCGACTACATGACAGTCAGGGTCCCTTCCAACTCTATGATTCTAAGTTCATGCTTTGGGTCATTTTACATTCAATGGGCTATTTGATTTTTTAAAAACAAAACTTTTTTTCTTAAGAGCAACCTGCCGTTGGAAATGAAAATATATTCCATGTTGAGCTCTAAGGCCAACTCTAACGCAAGTTTTTGCTCTATAACCAACCCTTAGCACTTGTTCTTATCCTCTCTTCCGTTTTACTTCTTAACTCCTCTTAGTGCTTCATTTTGTTCTTTTAATTTATTGCTTTATCTCATTGTTCTATTGTTCTATCTCCCCTAAACTGCAAGGCTGCATGAAGCTGGGCTGCGCTGGGCACTTTGCTAGGCAGTGCCAAATGCGAGAGGAGAAGAAGGAGAAGAAGAAGAAGAAGAAGAAGAAGAAGAAGAAGAAGAAGAAGAAGAAGAAGAAGAAGAGTTTGGATTTGATATCCCGCTTTATCACTACCCGAAGGAGTCTCAAAGCGGCTAACATTCTCCTTTCCCTTCCTCCCCCACAACAAACACTCTGTGAGGTGAGTGGGGCTGAGAGACTTCAGAGAAGTGTGACTAGCCCAAGGTCACCCAGCAGCTGCATGTGGAGGAGCGGAGACGCGAACCCGGTTCACCAGATTACGAGTCTACCGCTCTTAACCACTACACCACACTGGCTCTCAAGGCCAAGTGAAAGTTTACAAGATACTAGTTATAAATTCTCTTTCATGGATGGATCACTGCCATGTCATGGCGAAAGGACTTGAATAACCCAGGGAAGCTATGAGCTATGCCATGCAGGGCCACCCAAGATGGACAGGTCATAGTGGAGAGTTTAGACTAAATGTGATCCACCTGGAGGAGGAACCGGCAAGCCACTCCAGTATCCCTGCCAAGAAAACTCCATGGCAAAATATGGTCTGAAGCTCAACATAAAAAAAAACTAAGATCATGGCCACTGGTCCCATCACCTCCTGGCAAATAGAAGGGGAAGAAATGGAGGCAGTGAGAGATTTTACTTTCTTGGGCTCCATGATCACTGCAGATGGTGACAGCAGTCACAAAATTAAAAGACGCCTGCTTCTTGGGAGGAAAGCAATGACAAACCTAGACAGCATCTTAAAAAGCAGAGACATCACCTTGCCGACAAAGGTCCGTATAGTTAAAGCTATGGTTTTCCCAGTAGTGATGTATGGAAGTGAGAGCTGGACCATAAAGAAGGCTGATCGCCAAAGAATGATGCTTTTGAATTATGGTGCTGGAGGAGACTCTTGAGAGTCCCATGGACTGCAAAAAGATCAAACTTATCCATCCTTAAAGAAATCAGCCCTGAGTGCTCACTGGAAGGACAGATCCTGAAGTTGAGGCTCCAGTACTTTGGCCACCTCATGAGAAGAGAAGACTCCCTAGAAAAGACCCTGATGTTGGGAAAGATGAAGGGGACGACAGAGAAGTCGGACACGACTAAACAACTAAACAACAACAGTTATAAATTAAAGAAGAGAAACCATCTTAATTATCAGAACGGTTGACGAGCGAGCCCAGGTGGCAGCTGCAGAGAGTCTCCAAAACACTCCACGTTAGAGGCTGGAAGGAGGCAGTGGCAGAGAGAGGGAGCACAGAATACAACAACCCTGCAGTGTAGTCTGGTGATCATTTATCTGCACACAAGCCCACACTAGTTGCAAGGGGTGTGTGTGTGTGTGTGTGTGTGTGTGTGTGAAGTTTCTCAGAGGAACAGCAGTGGGGACAGCATGCTTAACCCTTTCCCGGCAGGCACACCCCCTACTTCCTCACCCAAGGGAATCTCTCCTGTGGGCAAGAAAGCAGAAGGGGGACAATTTTTATCCCAAGCAGCCTGCAGGAAAATGGTTAACTGCTCCTTCCCAAGGGTTGGGGTGGTGGTGGTGGTGAGTAATTAACTGTTTAATTGCCAGCCACTTAAGACCAAAACTGTCCCCCATCTGCTTTCTTGCCCACAGGGGGGACTTCCATTTCCCGGAGTTCATCTGCTACGCACAATGACAGATGCAGTCCTTCTTTGGCTGTGGGCTTTAAAACGCTGCAAAAGAAATTATGGTTTGGATTTCCAGCTCCAAATCCCCCCCCACACACACACCTCCCACCCTCAAAATTCAGCAGCTCAACAGCACGCAGAAGTTTCTTGCTCCTTTAAATCACAGAATCGTAGAGTTAAGAGGGGACCCCGAGGACCATCTAGTCCAACCCACTGAAATGCAGAAATATGCAGCTGCCCCAGATGGGGATCGAACTCGCAACCTTGGCATTCTCGGCACCAACTGAGTGATGCCGCCACCTCAGTTTAAAATCCTCCAAGGAGGAAGAGCCCACAAATATCCGAGGGAGTCCCTTGACTTGTGAGCAGGACACGCTGCCGTACTCCTGGCACTCGTAAGGCGCCAAACTAGCATTCCCAGCCCAGCTGGAAAGGGAGGGAGCTTTGCACCCAGGGCAGAAATCCAGGCACCTGCAACAGCCCAGGTGGGGGCAGCTCTGGCCACACGTGAACACAGCCAGGCGCTCCTCGGTCCGTTTTCGAACCCTAAAGGGGTTTCATAAAGGACTCGGCACCTGGAGATTGCAAGCCAGGGCCAGTCCTGACCTCAGCCACGGAAAAGGGAAATGCCAAACCACTTAATGCACCGCCCTGCAACCGCGGAAGTCCTCCGTTACTATAGAAACCTGGAGCAGCGCAGCCAGACGGTTCAAAGTCCCGGCCTCCTGATCCGATCGATTCCTCTTGCAACCTGCCTGCAAGCGAGCGGTGATTTATGGCCGGGCTCTGGAGGGCTGTGCGGGTGACAGCTCAGCCGTGGCCCGTGCCACGAGAACGCCGCCCCTGCGGTGGCCAAACACACCCCGAGGCTTCTTTTCCAGCTCCCTTCCAGGTTGCTTAACTTCCATCGCCAGCTTTATAAATGACGCACCCTGGTAACTCCTGACAAAAAAGGCAACCAATTGCTCAGTAGGTGGAGCACAGAATTGTAGGGCTGGAAGGGCCACCCAGGGGCCATCTAGTCCAACCCCCTGCAATGCGGGGAAACTCAGCTAAAGCATCCCTGACGGATGGCCAGCCAACCTCTGCTTGAAAAGCCTCCCGTGAAGGGGAGCCAATAATAATAATAATAATAATAATAATAATAATAATAATAATAATATTTTGTTTATACCCCGCCCATCTGGCTGGGTATCCCCAGCCACTCTGGGCGGCCTCCAACAAATATTAAAATACAAAGTCACAGATTAAAAACTTCCCTAAATAGGGCTGCCTTCAGATGTCTTCTAAAAGTCTGGTAGTTGTTTATCTCCTTGACATCTGATGGGAGGGCGTTCCACAGGGCGGGCGCCACTACCAAGAAGGCCCTCTGCCTGGTTCCCTGTAGCTTCGCTTCTCACAGTGAGGGAACCGCCAGAAGGCCCTCGGTGCTGGACCTCAGTGTCCGGGCTGAATGATGGGGGTGGAGACGCTCCTTCAGGTATACAGGACCGAGGCCGTTTAGGGCTTTAAAGGTCAGCACCAACACTTTGAATTGTGCTCGGAAACGTACTGGGAGCCAATGCAGATCTCTCAGGACCGGTGTTATGTGGTCCCGGCGGCCGCTCCCAGTCACCAGTCTAGCTGCCGCATTCTGGATTAATTGCAGTTTCCGGGTCACCTTCAAAGGTAGCCCCACATAGAGCGCATTGCAGTAGTCCAACCTTCCAAGGGAGTCTGTCCCACTCTCAAACAGCTCTTGCCGCCAGGAAGTTCTTCCTTAGGCTTAGCTGGAATCTCTTTCCTTGCCAATGAAAGCCTTGGGATCGGGTCCTGCCCTCTAAAGCAGCAGAAAACAAGCTTGCTCTTGTCTTCCACAGAGCAGCCCTTCAGATATCGGAAGATGGCTCTCATGTTTGTAATGGAGGCTCCAGCTGCGTCGCTGGGGGTTGGGTTGGGTTGGGTATTTCAAATTGCTGCGACTTCCCTGAGCTGCATTTATTGTTTTGACGGATTTGTAAAGCTGTTGTTTTGCTTTACCTCTATGTTCCCGAGTGTGACATCATGGTGACCGCAACACTTTTTGCTTTCTCAGTGCCATCGTGTGCCACTTTGAGCTCAACAGCCATTGCTGGAAAAGTTGAAAATGCAGGTATCAGATCAAATGCCTGCATTGAAGGGGGTTGGACTAGATGACCCTCGGGGGTCCCTTCCAACACTATGATCCTATGAAAGCCTGTGCTGCTAGCAGAGCCAAGGAAGCGCACAGCTCAACATACCGACTGAAGGCCCCAGGCTGCAAAAAGCACTTTGCGTGCGTTCTCTCTGCTAAAATGCCAAGGTAGGCCAGTCCCAGAAGAGCCTTGTTGCATGTGGGGGATATAGAGGGCTGAGGGATGGTGCCTTTGATTCGCCAAAGCAGAGAGGCCTGGCAAGACGGTAAGAGGCCACCCAACACAGCCCTGGGTGCAAAAACGGGGGCTGGCGACCCTTCCCCGGGGTCCGAAGGCTTCAACCCAAGACCCCTGGTGGTCCGACCAGGCCTCCGCTGGAGGAACCTTGGCCGCCACTGGCTTACTTCTGTGTGTTTTCTGAAAAACCTATCCTGGTTGCAAAATGGGCCAGACGGGCGCCTGGCCTGGCTTCTTGCTTCCCGACGGCCTCACTGCCGCATCACACTCTGGGTAGAATCATAAAATCATAGAATCCTAGAGTTGGAAGAGACCCCAAGGGCCATCCAGTCCAACCCCCTGCCAAGCAGGAAACACCATCAAAGCATTCCTGACAGATGGCTGTCAAGCCTCTGCTTAAAGACCTCCAAAGAAGGAGACTCCACCACACTCCTTGGTAGCAAATTCCACTGCCGAACAGCTCTCACTGTCAGGAAGTTCTTCCTAATGTTTAGGTGGAATCTTCTTTCTTGTAGTTTGAATCCATTGCCCCGTGTCCGCTTCTCTGGGTAGGAGCAGCAGCCCCTATGCCATTTGGGGGGGGGCAGAACAAACCGACTAGCCATCCCCCCAAAGTCTTTGCACCTTTTTGCCGCACCCAAACAAACCTTCTTTTCAGAGGAAGGAGAGTGAGATGGAGCCCAGGAGAAAGAAGCTGCCCTTTCCTCTCCCTACGGCTGTCCACAGGTGCTCCTCGGTGCTGGCTGAGGGGCATAGGGAGGGGGTCAAGAGCCTTGCAGGCCAGGAAGAGCAGTGGGATTCACACACACACACCCAGCAGCAGCTGAGCCCCGGCTGATCTCCCTCAGCCAAGCCAACCTCCCTTGCAGGCTGCATCCCTGCAGCTTAGGGGAGAGCAGACAGAGAAACCCGTCTGCAGACAGCCCAAATCCCCTCTTCCTCCAAGTCAATCCCCAAGCCAGACTCCTCAAGCAGAAGCCCCCCAGCCCTTGAAAAAAATAAAATAGTCATTTTTTGCAAAGCACACACACAAGCCGAACAGGCTCTGTTGACTGCCAGGGGTGTGGGTGTCATTCTCATGCCCAGGAACATCTGCCATGGCCCAGCCAGTAAAGCATCCCGCTCTCACAGTGGAGATGGCCCAGTAAAGGAGGACCTTGATATTATTTCTTCTATTATTATTATTATTATTATTACTATTATTATTATTATTATTATTATTATTACAGCTTTGGAAGAAGCAGTCTGGGCCACGGGTGACTCCTTGAGGTTTTTCAAGGAGCAGGTGGAAACTAGCCTGTCTCGGGGCACGGGAATGGGCTCCAGTGTTAGAAACACAGATATGTAAGCCAGCTGACAAATGGCACCTTCAATCTAGGTTGCGGTGGCCACAACGGGACGCCTGTTCGCCAGGGGGTTGGACTGGATGACCCTCGGGGTCCCTTCCAGCATTACAATTCATAGAATCCTAGAGTTGGAAGAGACCCCAAGGGCCATCCAGTCCAACCCCCTGCCAAGCAGGAAACACCATCAAAGCATTCCTGACAGATGGCTGTCAAGCCTCCGCTTAAAGACCTCCAAAGAAGGAGACTCCACCACACTCCTTGGCAGCAAATTCCACTGCCGAACAGCTCTTACTGTCAGGAAGTTCTTCCTAATGTTTAGGTGGAATCTTCTTTCTTGTAGTTTGAATCCATTGCCCCGTGTCCGCTTCTCTGGAGCAGCAGAAAACAACCTTTCTCCCTCCTCTATATGACATCCTTTTATATATTTGAACATGGCTATCATATCACCCCTTAACCTTCTCTTCTCCAGGCTAAACATACCCAGCTCCCTAAGCCGTTCCTCATAAGGCATCGTTTCCAGGCCTTGGACCATTTTGGTTGCCCTCCTCTGGACACGTTCCAGCTTGTCAGTATCCTTCTTGAACTGTGGTGCCCAGAACTGGACACAGTATTCCAGGTGAGGTCTGACCAGAGCGGAATACAGTGGTACTATTACTTCCCTTGATCTAGATGCTATACTCCTATTGATGCAGCCCAGAATTGCATTGGCTTTTTTAGCTGCTGCATCACACTGTTGACTCATGTCAAGTTTATGGTCTACCAAGACTCCTAGATCCTTTTCACATGTACTGCTCTCAAGCCAGGTGTCACCCATCCTGTATTCTATGATGTCAACCGCATTGCTTGACTGCAGCCTGCTCTTACAGCAATTCCCTTGTGCCAGTGTTCAAGAAGTAAAAAAACACACACCCTGGAAATGGAATTAACTCTGGACTAAGGCGGAGGTTTTCAAAGTGTGGTCGCCAAACTGGCTCCCAGACATCTCCACGTAGTCACAGCTGGACCAAAATGCACCTGGGGGAATTTCGAACACCGCTGGGTTCCAGATCCCACAGGTCTGCTGCTGGTAACCTTACAAGCCTTCCTTCCGAAAGCTTGCACCGAGCCCCAGAATTCCTCAGGGAAGGGCCAATGTAGTCTTGACACTGCGAGATGATTGTGTGCAAGACGCCAGCCCTTTGGAGCAGCCCCGCTGGCGAAAACCTTGCTTGGGATCCTGGTAAAAAGCAGGAGAGAGTTTGAGTCCGCATTAGCTATATTGGAATGATGGGAGCCTGAGTCATTTTGAATAGCTTAGCTATGTTTAATATCCTCGTTCTGATTTGATGTCTAGACCTTGACGAAACTGCTGGTGAAACGGGAAGATTTGAAGCTGGACATACCCACACGTCTGAATGACTTTGTATAACCTCCTCCAACATTGGGAAGATAGACCCATACGTCTTACAGACTTTTGCATAACCATCTTTTAACATTATATTGCGCTTTGTATATTGCACTCTGAATCGGCACTTTGATATTTGAAAGCATATATAGGCTTTGCCTCTGAGGAAATATCTATGTATACTTTTCGTATGATGATATTGTTAGTTTAGCTCTATAATGAACACATTTCTATCCAGAGATATACACGGTTTTGTATTTTATCTGCGGTAAAAAGCAGCAGCTGAACGGGGAACGTGGCGGGCCCTCTTGCCTTTGGAAGGGGAAGGTCTCGGGGGGGCCAGGTGGCCGGCGTTTCAGGCTGCAGCTGAGTCTACAAGGGCAGCCCCGTGGTCCCCCAGGAAACCGTTCCCGGGTTGTGGAGCTCGGCTGCCGCAGAGAGAACAGCTTGTTTGCTTTGTGACTCAGTGAGCAAGGGAGGAGGAGGGCAGGCGGGCGAAGGGGCACAGCCTTGTGCCAAAGCATCACTGTACGCTTGCTAGGCTGCGCAGCCAGTTGCCCACCTACAGAGAATAGAATAGAATAGAATAGAATAGAATAGAATAGAATAGAATAGAATAGAATAGAATAGAATAGAATAGAATATAGATCTTCATTGTCATTGTACCCTTGCGGGAAACAACGAAACTCCTCGGTTGCTATATCAACCCAAATAAGGCACTCCAGAAAATTTTTTAAAAATACTGATAAACACAATACAATACAGGACAATATAACAAATAAAATAAGATGACTTCAGAGTCCAGAGTTTCCATTTAAGGCCAAAATTGCTCTAGGAAAGAAACTGTTCTTGAGACGGCTCGTTCTCGCCCTCATTGTTCTGTATCTCCGTCCCGATGGCAGAAGCTCAAAGAACCGGTGCCCTGGGTGCGATGGGTCTAATGTCTAATGCCTTTCTGTGGCACCTGATGGTATAGATACGTTCCAAGGTAGAGAGCGAACAGCCAATAATACTCGGCTGTTTTGATCATTCTTCGCAACACAATCCTGTCCCGAGAAGTGCAGCTTCCGTGCCACACACACATAAACCATAAGTGAGAACGCTCTCAATGGCACAGTGACAGAAGGCCAGGAGTCTCTGCCCGCCTTGACTCTAGCCGAAAAAGCCTTTCTGTGCTGTTAATCTCCCTTTGCTCTGCCTGTTTCCCAGAAAATGCAATCTTCACAAAGGCCATTCCTCTCTCCAGGAGGGCAGAAGAAGCAAGGCGCCCTTCTCATCCTGGGATCCTCTCCACAAACGCCCCCCGGAAACAGGCCCCATGCTGGGATACCCTGCTGCGTCCAACAGGGGTGACAATCTACCCAGGCACCCCTTAAAAAGGCACCAGCACTTTGTCACAAGCACGACATCGACAAGGGGGTGGGTCCGAAGGGAGGCCAAAGCCCTGGGCGTGGAAATCGGGAGGAGACAATAGCACCAGGTGACGGGGCGAGTCCGGCAAATGCCAAGAACGCAGCTTCCATTTGCACAAGTGCGAGTCGGACACAGACTCCTGGAGCCCCGGGATTGCAAACGGGAGAGAGCCCAACAATGAGCCAGCTCTGCAAAGCAAAGTCTCGGAGGCATCTAACCCCCCGACGCCTGGGCAGAAAAGATGTTTACACCAGAATAATCACACTGCGCAGATCCCATTGAAGCAGTCAATCAAAAAGGGCGACAGATGGCCCGGCCGAGTCGTAGCATGAATTAGGTACCGCACGAACCTAGGTGAGAGCCTTTGTGTGGGTTGAAGAGGACGGCAGTCCCCATAAATGGGCCCAGAATGGCAGTGGCAGCTAATGGTCAATGCTATGCCTCCCTCAGCAAACCGAAAATGAAAGAACAGCCAGATAGGCAGCTCTGGGCATCCTCTCGCCAGTGTTTGAAATTCCCCAGGCGCCAGGCGCATTTTGCAACTGCCCTGGGTCCAATTGCAACCCCTGTGGAGATCTCTGGATGCCAGGTTGGCACACGGTTCACCCCCCTCCTCAGTTAATCCCTACAACGACCCTGTGAGGGAGGTGAAGAAGAAGAAGAAGAAGAAGAAGAAGAAGAAGAAGAAGAAGAAGAAGAAGAAGAGGAGAGGAGGAGGAGGAGTTTGGATTTGATATCCCGCTTTATCACTACCCGAAGGAGTCTCAAAGCAGCTAACATTCTCCTTTCCCTTCCTCCCCCACAACAAACACTCTGTGAGGTGAGTGGGGCTGAGAGACTTCAGAGAAGTGTGACTAGCCCAAGGTCACCCAGCAGCTGCATGTGGAGGGAGAGGAGACGCGAACCCGGTTCCCCAGATTACGAGTCCACCGCTCTTAACCACAACACCACACTGGCTGCGGCTTGACTCTCAAGCTCGCCCAGTGAGCTTCGTGACAGAGTGGGGATTCGAACCCTGATCTCCCAGGTCCGACACTCAAACCGCTACACCACAATGGCTTCCGAAGGCACTTCTGCTATGGGGCAGCTCTAGAAATTAAGTAGGTGAGTAAATATGGAGAAAGCCAAATGTCACTTAGAGAAGGATCTGAAATATTTCCCTTGAAGCTTGAATTGGATTTATTCTGTATTGTTTTATTGTTTTATTCGATGTTTTAATGTATTGTAAACCGCTTTGAGGTTCCCCCCCCCTTTAAAATATGAAGCAGCACATAAATGAAAAGAATACTACTACTTGTACTAATAAATCTCATGGCAAAAAAAGGCACCTAGACATTGTGTTGTGGCGACCGTAATGTATGTTTAAGGTGCCATTTGATGGTTAGCTTATATATCTGAGTTTCTAACACTGCCTCTCGCTCTCTTTTTCTCTTCCCCAGAGGAGAGTTTGCCTTCAAACAGAGCATGCATTTTTGGTTAGGCTGCAGGACTCTCTGGGGCGCAGGCTATGAACAACAGCCCCAGGCTGAAAGATGCAAGCTGTTTCAGATCAGCAGCTCCGGCGCAAGCCGAATCAAAATGAACAGAAGCTCCTCCGATGCACACGGGTGCAGGCAAGCCAGAGAAAAGGCACCCTCGTTTTCATCAGTGCCCAGACTGGAAAGGCAGATGCACCCGGGTTCGAATCACCCGGTTCCAGGGTGCTTCCACAACACCACAACGGGTTCTCCTGGCAAAACGAACTCTGAGGCTAATTGCTTTCCCAGGGCTTGTAGGAGGAAACAGGCACTTGATTCATTCACAAACATCTTAGAAATCCATGTGAAATCCATTCCATGCATTCCCCCTAGATGCGCAGCGCTGCATCCGAAATGTTCCAACATGATCAGAATACCAGCTTTTCTAGACTCGTCGGCCGGGGGGGGGGGGACTGGCAAGCCCAGAGGAAAGCGCTCGCCCCCGTCAAATCCTCTCGCACTGAACTACCGCACAGAAACTGATGCAAGCGAAATGACACGTGGGAAAGGGGGTTTCAGAGGGGCCGCCCCAGGGGACCATGCTAAACCCAGACCCTGCAATCACCAACTGAGCTCCTTGTTTGTGTAGGAATAATTTCATTGGCCAAGTACCAACATACTTGGAATTTTGCTTCGGCTACATTGCAATGTAAACGTACCTTATACAACACTGTTCCACTCACAATACAATAACACAGCAAAGGAACCCCACCCATAACTGGCCTCCCCTTCCGCTACATAACTACGAATTTAACAATTTAATGGCGCAAGGGAAGAAACTGTTCCTGTGCCTAGCCGTTTTTGTATATAAAGCCCTGTAGCGACGTCCAGATGGAAGTAAATCAAACAGATGATGACCGGGATGCAAAGGATCTGCGACAATTCCCTCTGCTCTCTTCCTAACTCAGGTAGCATAGAGTGTCTCTACTGAAGGCAAGCTAGCACCAATTACCCTTTCTGTGTACCCACTCCATGAGAGTTCCTTACATATATTTAGGTGCCAGGGAGAAACATTCCTCTTCAACTAGGTATTTTGGCTTCTAATCAATATATGGCCTTTTAAAGCAGGGGTTTCTTCTTCTTTTTCCTCTCCCCCGGAGAGAAAACATTTAATGAATGTATGGGTTTGGGTTTTTTTTGTTGCTATTGTTTTGCTTTGGTTCTGTAAAGACGCACGGAGTTGCCTGCAGCGAGAGAAGGAATCTAATAAATTTAATAAATAAAACAAAAACTCAATATATATATAAGCTAGGGGGTTGGACTAGATGACCCTGGGGGTCCCTTCCAACACTACGGTTCTACAGTCTCAGCTACGCTGCTTGACTCTAGCTTGCTCTTTCAACAATTCACTAATCCCAGAAGGAGAAACACACAGCCGAAATGTAAGTGGAATTAACTATGGACGAAGGCAGAGCTTTTTAAACTGGCACCCAGAAACCTCCAGGTAGCTGCAATTTGGCATGTGCCCATAGTGAAATGTGCCTGGCGCCTGGGCAGTTTCAAACCCTGGAGGTGAGCTATTGGTAACTAGCTTCTGCAAGCCAAAGTCCAGCTCGAGAACACGGACGCCCAAGTCGGGCATGGACAGTGGCTGAGTCAGCAGCACACAGAGCCGCAAATAACCCTGGGACCCAAACCTGTCTCTCCCTTGTGGTCCCTTAAGACACCAGGATGAACGGAAACCTCCTTGCCTCCTTAGAAAAACCCAAACCCAACATGTGGCTTCTTGCAACGAGCAGAAAAGCAGCCTAACCTCAGCCTACATAAAGTGATCGCTCTCAAGCACGCAAGGACCATTCTCCTATCAAGGAGGTCAGCAAGAAGTCGAAAGTATTTGCACATGCAAAGCGAGACAAAAGTACTGTACAAGCCCCCGCCCCGAATTCCTGGCTTCCCCCTTCAGTCCTGGACGCACTTGGCCTCCAAAGTCTGGGCCGAGCTGCTTATCTGGAGACCCCCTTGTGGGCTTATAGCCGAATAAAGTATTATCAATCTATCTGGAGACCCTGTCCTTTCCTTGTGAATGACATCCTCCTTCTCATCCTCCTCTCTAGGCTCCTTCCAAATCCCGTCTTCCCCGCACATCTCTTGCAAGGAGAAGGAAACTCACGGTATGTCATCCCCATTACTCATGTCTTGCCGCTGTGACATTTCCTCCAGGAAATGAGACACGGTCGGAAGGCAGATGGCCAGTGTGAGTCGAGCCACAGGCATCGGTTTGCGCCGGGGACAAAGCACCCTTGGTTGGGGAGGCGCAGCTGGCTTCCTCCTGAACCCAAGTCTCTCCCAGGCCCTATTTCCAACGCTCTAGCCACTACACCACACTGCTGTGTCGGCTCCACGCTGGAGAGCTGCTCCATGAACCCTGGGAAAGCTGGGGTTCCTGTGCCAAAAGAATTGCTTAGGGAGGAAATTTTATACACACACACATATATTTCTGATGCTGAAATGTCAGATATAATAAGTATTAGGAAACTAGTGGCTAAAGGAAGGGAACATGTGTTAGTTCTTGAGCCTCTCCGTCTGCTGCTCCTCCGAAGGGGCACCCACAAATTCCCTCTGGGATCCCCCAGTCTGCACGCTGTGGCTTCCTTCCCGCAGGCTAACTCCCGGGGCCACCGATCCATCGCTACTGGGCTCCATGCTCCCGAAGCACAAATCCCCACTCCAAGCAGAGCTCATGGAAACTGGCTGGTGGTGGGAGGGGGTTCTCCTTGGCTTGGCAGCCACTCGAAGCCAAAGGAAATTCCAAGGAGCCAGAACATGACACTCTGGGGCTGGGCAGCCATGGGAGAGGAGAGAGAGAAAGGGGGGGAGTGAAGGAGGGGAAGGGCAGCAGCACAAGGAAGGAGCAAAAACAGCCCTCTGCTTTTTCCGAGGAGGGGAGAGAAGACACAGCTGGCTTTTGAGGCAGCTGTTGAAGGTAGCAGATTAACTTCCCTGGCCAAGGAGTGGATTGCAATAAGTGAAGGATTAAAGGAAAGGAAAGAAGAGGAGGAGGAGAGGCAGCGCAAAGGGGCCAGAGAGAGCTCAGGAGGAAAGGCTCAACAGACGCAAACCAGGAAGGCATGCAAAACTGGCCCCGCAGCCTGCGCAGGCTGCAGAAGGGGAACAAGGCTGCCTTGGCGGGGTATGAATATAAGGATACAGTGGTACCCCGGGTTACACACACCCCGTGTTGCGGACGTCCGAGTTGCGAACGCCTGCAACCCAGAAGTGTTTCCGGAGCGCGCTCAAATCATGCTTTTTCCGGTTTGTTTGTTTTTGTGCGTTCGTGATACGCACGCACACGTTACATACCACGGCCCGTATGTAACCCAGGTTACCACTGTATATCTATAGTAACCACCAGCAGAACAGGGGCACAAGGCCGGCAGCCCCTTTCAAGGACCGCTGTTGCCTCCCTTCTAAGCTGCCAGGAATTTGCACCTGCGATGCGGAAATATCGGCCTTTCGCCTAAGGCGACGTTTCAGTCCGTTTCCATATCCGATCCGTTACAAACGTCGAAGACAGATTCAGCACCTGCGAGGCTTCTCCCTGGCAGGTGGTGGAAGAGAGAGTGGTTGTTGCAGGGCCCGCAGAGGTCTTGCCGACTGGCCTTGCCAGGTGCCCAGGAAGGAGCTTTGTCCTGCTGCTGCCGCTGCCTCCTGGCCGGCCCCTCGAGCGAGAGGCAGTCCCAATGGCCAGGAAAGGCTCGGCTCTGCGATTCCCACGCTGCCAGCCAGGAGCTGGGCTGCGGTTGGGGAGAGGCGGACAAAAGGCCAGCGCCGGCTGGCTGCTGACCAGTGGCGGTGCCAGGCCTCGGAGCGCTCCCAAGTGGGAAGCTGGTCAAGCCCAGAAAGGAGCAGCCGACTGGGAGGGAGCAGCGCGGGAACCCACAGCAAAGGCCCAAGGTCTTGCAAAAGCAGACAGAGCTCGCACCCCCAGCTTCACCCTCTGCACATCTGCCTGCGCTGGGATCCTGCAGGCTTCCTTCCCCCAACACCAGGGGGCTGGATGCGGGCCAATCGCCTTCTCAATCCGGCCCACGGATGGTCTGGGAATCAGCATGTTTTTACAAGAGTAGAATGTGTCCTTTTATGTAAAATGCATCTCTGGGTTATTTGTGGGGCCAGCCTGGTGTTTTGACATGAGTAGAATGTGTGCTTTTTATTTAAAATGCACCTCTGGGTTATTTGTGGGGCACAGGAATTTCTTTCATCCCCCCCAATATATATGATGAAAGAAATTCCTGTGCCCCACAAATAACCCAGAGTGCATTTTAAATAAAAGCACACATTCTACTCATGTAAAACACCAGGCAGGCCCCACAAATAACCCAGAGATGCATTTATATATATATCCGGCGCACCACATGGTCTGAGGGACAGTGGACCGGCCCCCTGCTGAAAAAGGTTGCTGACCCCTGCCCTACACCACCAGCCCCTTCCAGCCTCCCCCTCTTCACTACTGGCTGGGCCAAGATCCACCCCACAACTCAGTCCCTGGCCTACAGCAGACCCCACGAAAGGTGGGTTTGCAGCAGCACACAGAAAGTGCCTTGCAGGGTAATAATAATAATAATAATAATAATAATTTATTATTTATACCCCGCCCATCTGGCCGGGTCTCCCCAGCCACTCTGGGCGGCCTCCAACAAATACCAAAATACAATACAAAGTCACAGTTTAAAAACTTCCCTAAACAGGGCTGCCTTTAGGTATTTTCTGAATGTCAGGTAGTTGTTTATTCCCTTGACTTCTGATGGGAGGGCGTTCCACAGGGCGGGCGCCACTACCGAGAAGGCCCTCTGCCTGGTTCCCTGTAGTTTTGCTTCTCGCAGTGAGGGAACCGACAGAAGGCCCTCGGCGCTGGATCTCAGTGTCCGGGCTGAATGATGGGGGTGGAGACGCTCCTTCAGGTATACAGGACCGAGGCCGTTTAGGGCTTTAAAGGTCAGCACCAACACTTTGAATTGTGCTCGGAAACGTACTGGGAGCCAATGCAGATCTCTCAGGACCGGTGTTATGTGGTCCTGGCGGCCACTCCCAGTCACCAGTCTAGCTGCCGCATTCTGGATTAATTGCAGTTTCCGGGTCACCTTCAAAGGTAGCCCCACGTAGAGCGCATTGCAGTAGTCCAAGCGGGAATAACCAGAGCATAATAATAATAATAATAATAATAATTTATTTATATTATTTCCCCAGCCACTCTGTGCGGCTTCCAACAGAATATTAAAATACAATAATCTATTAAACATTGAAAGCTTCCCTAAACAGGGTGAAGGAATCACACCAAGGGAGACACTCGGACCCTCAAAAGTGGCATAGAAATGGGATGGAAAATAATTGAGGATCCTGAGGAGGCAGCTGTTCCCTTGACTGTGTCTGGCTCAGCACATTCCACCTTTGGCTGCCAAGACAAAGTCCCCGCGCCTCGGTGGCTCAGGTGCCACTTTGCCCTCGAAGTCCCTGGGCTCAGCCCCTGCCCACGCCAGCAAGGGGCAAGCATCCCCTGCCAACGGCAGCGCTGTGGCATGCCAACTTTTTAGGTCCATTAGTGTTTATACTTGTTTGGTTTCATTTGCTTCCGTTTCTGTTCCGAGGTAAAATGACTCATTCAAACGGGTATTGACAGGCTGGAATGTGGGCAGAGGAGGGCGGCCAGGATGACGGAGGACCTGGAAACCAAGCCTGATGAGGGACAGGAGGAGAGATGACACAACAGCCATCTTCAAGTATCTCAAGTGCTGTCCCTTGGAAGATGGAGAAAAGCTTGTTTTCTGCTGCTCCAAAGGGGGAGGACCCGATCCAAGGGATTCACATGGCAAGAAAGGAGATTCCGACTCAACATTAGGAAGAACTGGGAGCCATGCAGGATGGCACCCTCCTTCCAGTGTTAGAAACAAGAGATATGAAAGCTACGAGCTAAATAGCACCCAAAACCTTGTCTGAGACTTGTCTTGTCTGAGATTTTCTGCATTCAAAGGCTTAGCCCCTTGCCGGACTTTCGCCCCCTCCTTCCGCGTCCCCCACCCTGGGCCCGGAAGCCAGGCCCCAGCCAATTTAACAAATCTATGACTGGAGGGGAAGAGGCGGTGGCGGGGGGGGGAGGAAGCAGTTAATGAAGAGCGGTGGGAAACTGCAGGCAGGGCGGCCCAACGCAAACTGGAGCAGGCATCAAAGATTTATGGGGGCATAAATTTTTTATTACCAGGGAACGAGCGGCTCTTCGTGTACATGCGGCACACAAACCAAAGGGGGGGGGGTGTTCCAGGATTTGAAAAGGCAAAGAGTTAGGCCGTTGCATCAAAGGGGGGGGGGAAGAAGAGATTTGCTGGAGATAGAAAAATCCCACAGCCACCTCACAGGCAAAGCTTGATGTCTGCAAAAGGCAGCAAGGGGGGGAGAGAGGGAAGAAGGAAGGAAGGAAGGAAGGAAGGAAGGAAGGAAGGAAGGAAGGAAGGAGAGGAGAGGAGAGGAGAGGAAGAGGAAGGAAGGAAAGAAGGAAGGAGAGGAGGAGGAAGAAGACGGAGAAGGTGGGGGAGAAGAAGGAGGAGGAGGAGAAGAAGAAGAAGAAGAAGAAGAAGAAGAAGAAGAAGAAGAAGAAGAAGAAGAAGAAGGAAGAGAAGGAGAGGAGGAGGAAGAGGAGGAGGAGGAGGAGGAGGAGGAGGAGGAGATGAAGAAGGAGGAGGAGGAGGAGGAAGAGATGAAGAAGAAGGAGGAGAAAAGAAGAGGAAGAGGAAGAGGAAGAGGAGGAGGAGGAGGAGGAGAGAAAGAAGAGAGGAGAGAGAGGAGGAGGAGGAGGAGGAGGAGGAGGAGGAGGAGGAGGAGGAGAAGGAGAAGAGAAGAGGAGGAGGAGGAGGAGGAGGAGGAGGAGGAGGAGGAGGAGGGGGAGAAGAAGATGAAGAGGAGGAGGAGGAGGGCCAGGTTCCCAAAGACAACTTGTGAAGTCAAACTCCCTCCCTACAGGGCATGGCTGAATTTTCCAGCGCTGGGGAGTCTTGCCATCTATGGACAACCTTGCAGGCCTCTCAGCCCATCTCCACCATCTCCCAGGTGGGGTTTTCAAGCTCAGAGCAGCCACTGTCTGGTTGAGAGCCTCCTGGCAGCCCCGGGCCATCCTGGCATGGCAGCTTGAGGATACCAAGGAGCAGACCACAACAGGCACTTAAACCAACCGGGTGTCCTCCAGCTGTTGTTGGGCTACAACTCCCATCAGTTGCAGTCAGCATGGGGGCCAGGGATTATGTGAGCTGGAGTCCTACAGCAGCCTGAAGATAGCAGTGTTCGAAATTGGCCAGGCCCCATTTTGCACCTGGTTATCGGCCACTTGCGACCAAGTTAAGCTGCTTGGGCGCCGGGGTGCAGGCTGACATCTCCACCATGTGGGGATCCTAGAATCTGGACTGTTTCCACACACTTCCTTTAGAATGCTATCAGTTATATTTCACCTGCACAATCGGAATGATTTGCTTCTTGGGCGCAGCCTGAGCAAGAGATGTCACCATTAAGAAAAAGAGGTCGGCGTAAGCCAACACGTATGTGGACTGTCTCCGGATCGAGTGATTTTGCTCTTTCAGTTCTCAAAGCTCTTAACTTAGCTCAGGGTTATCATCTGAACTAGCCAGATGTTTAATGAGAATCAATCGCAGCCAGCCCATCAGGCAACTAGACATTTCATTTTGGCAACTGCAAACTTGGTTTAAGGAGCCGTTTGGCACCTAGCTTATATATCTGAGTTTCTAACACTGACTGCCCCCCCCCGGCAAATCTTCAATAATGGCCAAACAAGCAAGTGGTTGGGCAGACAAGTGATACAGCGGATGGAGAGGAGAAGTGGAGCTTCTCTGTCCTGAAAAGCGGGCCTTGAAGACTCCAGCTCACAGATGCCTGCTAAGCCCCCCAAAATGATAAAACTTTAAAGCTGAGAAGTGAGGTGGCAATTCAGCCCAAACCCAACACAATGATCTGTTCCGTTCGGTGGATCTCTGCCCTGCTCTGAGACGCTGCCAAAGACAAAGGAATTCCAAGCTCAGAAGCAGCTCTTGTGGGCACTGCACACAAACGTCCTTTGCAAAGAAGTCTATTTATTAAACCTGAGTTCTTTATCCAATTGCGCACTCACTCAAGGAATTATCAGTCGAGTTATTCCCCCCCTTGAGCATGCACCACAGAGAATCAAGTCTGGCTCTGATTCAGGGGGATTAGAAGGGGGGAAAGGATTGAAGAGAGCTCCAGAAGGGCCTTTCCAAATTGGGAGAGCGAAAAGATCTGAATTTCACATATACGCTCACGGGATCTGAGCTGGCTATAACCATCCTAAAGGCTGTAACCAGATAATATGACCTTGGAGAGTTGTGGTGGGTGTGTACGTATGTATAGTACCACTATATTCTGCTCTGGTCAGACCTCACCTGGAATACTGTGTCCAGTTCTGGCACCACAGTTCAAGAAGGATACTGACAAGCTGGAACGTGTCCAGAGGAGGGCAACCAAAATGGTCAAAGGCCTGGAAACGATGCCTTATGAGGAACGGCTTAGGGAGCTGGGTATGTTTAGCCTGGAGAAGAGAAGGTTAAGGGGTGATATGATAGCCATGTTCAAATATATCAAAGGATGTCATATAGAGGAGGGTGAAAGGTTGTTTTCTGCTGCTCCAGAGAAGCGGACACGGGGCAATGGATTCAAACTACAAGAAAGAAGATTCCACCTAAACATTAGGAAGAACTTCCTGACAGTAAGAGCTGTTCGACAGTGGAATTTGCTGCCAAGGAGTGTGGTGGAGTCTCCTTCTTTGGAGGTCTTTAAGCAGAGGCTTGACAGCCATCTGTCAGGAATGCTTTGATGGTGTTTCCTGCTTGGCAGGGGGTTGGACTGGATGGCCCTTGTGGTCTCTTCCAACTCTATGATTCTATGTGCATGTGTGGCTGACAATGTGTTTTTTTTGTGCTGTTTTTTGTTTTGTTTTTATGGGATGGCATCCGATTCCGTTGCACTTGTATAACGTTGCACTTGTACTTGTACAATGACAATAAAGAAATCTTATCTTATCTGGCTGTGACTGACAAGGAATGAGGCCTTGAGGTGGGAGTGGAGGGCTTGAGGAAGACGTCGGCCGAAAAGGGCTAATTCCACGATCCGGGATCATTAGGAAAGGGAACGAAGGTGAAGCTGTCAATTATACATAGCTATGGCACAAACTGGACTGGATGAATCCCAAGCCGGAATTAAGATAGCTGGAAGAAATATCAACAACCTCAGATATGCTGATGACACAACCTTGATGGCAGAAAGTGAGGAGGAATTAAAGAACCTTTTAATGAGGGTGAAAGAGGAGAGCGCAAAATATGGTCTGAAGCTCAACATCAAAAAAACTAAGATCATGGCCACTGGTCCCATCACCTCCTGGCAAATAGAAGGGGAAGAAATGGAGGCAGTGAGAGATTTTACTTTCTTGGGCTCCATGATCACTGCAGATGGTGACAGCAGTCACGAAATTAAAGACGCCTGCTTCTTGGGAGAAAGCAATGACAAACCTAGACAGCATCTTAAAAAGCAAAGACATCACCTTGCCGACAAAGGTCCGTATAGTTAAAGCTATGGTTTTCCCAGTAGTGATGTACGGAAGTGAGAGCTGGACCATAAAGAAGGCTGATCGCCGAAGAATTGATGCTTTTGAATTATGGTGCTGGAGGAGACTCTTGAGAGTCCCATGGACTGCAAAAAGATCAAACTTATCCATCCTTAAAGAAATCAGCCCTGAGTGCTCACTGGAAGGACAGATCCTGAAGCTGAGAAGAGAAGACTCCCTGGAAAAGACCCTGATGTTGGGAAAGATGGAGGGCACAAGGAGAAGGGGACGACAGAGGACAAGATGGTTGGACAGTGTTCTCGAAGCGACTAGCATGAGTTTGGCCAAACTGCGGGAGGCAGTGGAAGACAGGAGTGCCTGGCGTGCTCTGGTCCATGGGGTCACGAAGTGTTGGACACGACTGAACGACTGAACAACAACAAATGGCACAAACACCACTGGATAGAGTTCTGGTTGCCTCATCTCAAAAAGGGCATCGCAGAGCTTGGAAGAAGCTCAGAAAAGAGGCTACCAGAATGACCAAGCGACCGGAGCAACTTCACTATGAGAAGGGGGCATGATGTCTGGAGCTTTCTTGTTGGTGAAAAAAAGGGGACATGACAAGAACCTGGAAGTTTGAGAAAGTGGAAAGAGAAAAAGAAGATAATAAGATGAGGGTTTTAATATGTTTATCTGCTTGTTTGCTTGGGGTTGCAATGATTTCAAGCCATAAGAAAAAGAGAGAACCCAGAAACCCAAAGTGAGCCAGAATGGCGAAGAAAAGCTTTCAGCAAATGTGCACTGGGGGGGGGGAGGCAGTGGGGTCCCCCACAAAGCCTCAGTCCTGCAGAAAACTTCCTCTTGCCACAACAGGCCAGCCCCTGCCCACAGTAAGCTCAGACCCTTCTTCCAGACAGACAGGAGAGCCATTGAGAAGCAGAACCGGCCCATGGGGGCAGATTCCTCCAACTGTCACAACCCTCAGGGGGTGCCTTCCGACAAGGCAGGCATTGTATGAAGATAAGGGCCCATTGTGCCCACCCTGGCATCCCTGGGTAAAGGCTTCCTGCAGGCTTACTTTCATATCCGGCATGAAAATAAACTGCGCTTCTTCGAGAAACAGAAAAAGTTTCCTATTAAAATATTTCAGGAGAGTGCCATGAAACATTTAAAGGGAGAGCTTCCAGGCCATGAAGTTTAAAATGAGACCCCAGTAACCTTGGACGCTGCGTCGTGCGCTTCCAGTTCCACGGAGAACAGCTTGCCGACCGTTGCAGGATGCCAGGTCTGTGGCACGGTGGAAGCACTGCCACTGTCACCGTCTCAAGAGAGGCTGGCAGCTGCAACCTCAGTCATCTAGACCACCTAGAGTGGCTGGGGCAAACCAGTCAGATGGGCAGCATATTAATAATAGTAATAATAATAATAATAATAATAATAATAATAATAATAATAATAATTGGCACAAATGTGCAGAACCAAACTAGGCCTCTGGAGCTCCTGCAGATTCAAGGGGCACAGATTCCAAGCGACACAAAAAGGGCACACAGTGAGATGGCAAAAAAAAGGATGTCCACTTGTGATTCCTGTACGGCAGGGGGTTGGGCTAGATGACCCTCTGGGGTCCCTTCCAACTCCACAATTCTAGGAAAGATCCTCAAAAAAGAGTGGTTTCGCACACTGGGAGTACAACCCAACAACCTCTCTCCGTGGAACAGAGTTCAATAATATGCGAGTTTAAAATATTTGACAAGTTAAACGTGCATTTTCTGCAAAGAAGAGCGCAACGGGGGTGGTGAGCAGCAGGGATCCAGCGGCAAGCCAATTCTGCTTCATGGGGGGAGGGGGGCACGACCCAACGCAGGACAACCTGCACAGATCACTCAGACTTTTTAAACCATCTTTTGTCCTCGACGCA
Source organism: Lacerta viridis (assembly GCA_900245905.1). Taxonomy (NCBI): domain Eukaryota; kingdom Metazoa; phylum Chordata; class Lepidosauria; order Squamata; family Lacertidae; genus Lacerta; species Lacerta viridis. Next base: position 782,834 of record OFHU01001757.1, on the reverse strand, counting down.
AAAGCCCGAGATGCCCAGAGCGGCTGGACTGAGCCCAGAAAGTATCCTGGCAACCAAGCAGGCAGTTCCACGTGCCAAGTTAGAGCTTGAGGGGGGCCTCTGAAAGTGCACACACACACACACACACACACCCATTCTGAAGAGCGCACGGCTGGCTGGGCCGGGCGAGAGAATGAGCAAGGCGCACACAGGCCCTCTCCTCCTGCTGCAGGAGTCCAAAGTCTCTGCAAAACAAACATAGTCACACAACGACAAGCGTGCAAAGCACAACCCACACACCTTCTGCCCTCCCAGCTAAGGACACCTTCAGATCACAAGCAAAGAGCCAGATCCTGGGGGAAGACCCACTAGTTCCCCCACCACAACCACCAAACTGGCTATTCAGACACAGCCCCGAAAAGGCAGGAGCCTAAGGCTGGAGGGGCTCCTATCTGCTGCTTGGGGGGGGGGCGCCCACTGCAGGAGCAAAGCCGCAGACAACTGTCACCTGGCGCCATTTCCCTGTGTTACCTGAGGCAGGTGAGGCTGGGCAGGTGCCGGGCCTCTTCCTGGCTGCTGCAATGAGCTGGATGAGGGCCAAGGCACCGAAACTGAGCTCCAACCAAGTGGTGGTCTTAAAGGCAGGCAGGGAGGCAAGGCTCCTGGTTCAGGAATTCAGCAATCAACTTCCTCTAGGTGGGACTGCGCTGCCCCCTCCTCAAGGAGCACAAACATCACCTGGAAGCGCTCCTCAGCTCAAGAGCTTCTGGCCAGCTATGGCCACTCCTGGGCAGAGATAGCCTGGCCATGATGGTCATAGGAGCCAACTCCTAGGAGCAGAGGGGGCTTCCCTCCTCCAATAAAAGATTTGAGGGGGCTGCCCCCCCCGGTTGATGGACATTGCCATTCAAATGGTGCGCATGCACTGCATCATGTGACCAATTATGTGGGGCAGGGCTCACCTGAGTGCACCCCCCAAAATTTACTGAAGTTGGCACCCCATGCTCTGGTAACCTCCCGACCAGATTACTGCAATGTGTCCTTGGTGGGGCCCCCGATTGGTGCAGAAAGGGTATGACAAAGGAGAGAGACATGTGTAGGGTTGGAAGGGGCCCCACGGGTCATCCAGTCCAACCCCCAGAAAGGCAGGAATCGCGTCTACGTGTCATTGTCACTCATCAAGTCTTTCACGCTTAGGCACTACGCCAAGCCTCATGAGGTCACCGTTTGTTGCTGTTAAGGCTACAAAGGAAAAATAAAAGAGAGAGACAGCGTCCTATGGGATCCAAGCAACCCCAAAGGAACGGTGCTGGCCGCCCTATTGCCAGGCTGCTGTTCCACGTCCCATCTGCCCCTCCCCTGCAATGCGCAGCACACGAACCCCACCAGCCACAGTAAGTCAGCTGGCCTGGAAATCCCTGGAAGAGCCACATCTGCGCAGATGAGCTGCAGGGGAGCAAGCAGCCATCGGATAAAACGCGAGGTAGCAGCAACTGCAAAATCTGAGCCAAACCCCTGGGATCCACCACCCCCCGCCACCGCCGCAGGGCTACTCAGGAGCAACCTGCAGGAAGGAGAGACTGGGCCTTCCAAAGGAAAAATCCTTTGCAGCTTTCCTTTGTTGCATTACACGGTTTTATGCTTATTTTAACATAACCTGCTCAGCAAGGTAGAAAAGCAGTAGACGAAAATAGCTTGAATAAATAACAGCACAATTAATCACAGCACCGTGCGGGTCTCCGATGAAGGGGAGTCCTCAGGTTGCTATAAGCCAGGTGTTTTGGCCCGATAGGAAGAGGGTGATTCATCCCAGCCACAATCCTTTCCCCACTGGCCTGGCAAAAACCATGAACGGGACCTTTGGGCCACCTGCCAAGGCCAGGATCAGGGCCAGGGCATTCCTATGTTTACGGGCACCACCCCCGCCCCATTTGTCTCACTGCCTTTCTCCTTGCAGAAGCCGAGAGCTGGGGCGGGCTTTGGCTGAAGCCGCAGCTCCCAAGGAAAGCACAGATCCTGACTCACCTCCCTGAAGGAGGAGGACTTCCTTGCAAACGACGCCTCTTGCCCCCGAGGGGGAAAGAAGGCAAAAGATAGCGAGAACAAGCCTAGACCTCTTGAGCGCAAAGGTCGGCAACTATATCGCTGCATCACCGAAAGGGGCCGGCTGGGTTTTGGCCCCGGCAGCAAGGGATCCCCCTCTGCAAGTGGGTCGCAGGAAAACAGCAAGCAAGTCTCTCGCAGCTGGCTAAATGCCAAGGTGTCTGGGCGATCCCCAATAAGAGCTTTATGGATGGCCTAACAACCAACAACTTAATTCTATCGCAGCCTGTGCTGTCTGCCTTTCAGCCCCTCCTTCCGCTTGCCTCTCCAAACACTCACAGCTATAAAAATTCAGGATAAGATAAGACCCCTTTGCAGCTGGCCACCTGACAAAGTGGGACTCCCGAGAGCGGATATCACGGCAAAGGCGTTAGTTACCCCACAAAATTGGTTGTCTTTGGAGACACGTGGTGAGTTGCCACCTACTAAACAACTCTTCCTGCCTTCGAGCCTGGAAGACACCTTTACAAGCTGGCAAGCTTGCTTCCGCTCAATCACTGTTTTGGTTTTCTGAATGCAGAGGCAGCTGGAAGGGGTGGGGCATATTGAAGACCTTCATTTCTCTCAGCTAACACAAGGAAGTCCCAAGGTGCTGAAATGCAGCAGCAACGGGGCTCCTTCGTGCGGCCGCTTGGTCTGCTGCCAAAAGGTTCCACAGGGCAACTTGCGCTTCTGCTGATACCGGACGTATCAGATCTTCACACCACCACCAACCCAGCAACAACACTCCTTTAAATCAGAACAGGAAGTAGACATTTTCTAAAGTTTGGCACCCATTTATTGAACACAGAAGCGAAGGAACTCCCAGGGAGAAACATTCTTGGGTAACTTACTTAGGAAGGACGCCTGTCTGGAACTAGGGGGCTGTTTTTGCAATGCTACCAGTTTCTCCTCTCTCGTAGCCTTCCTCCAGTTTCCTTTCTTCTCTTTATTGCTGCTGTTATTGCTTGTTGCGTACTGAGAAACGCAAATAAAAGCAATTACAAAAAAAGGAAAACTAAAAAGAAATCTCTGCTTGACTCTGGAAGGACGCAGAACCACTGATGTGCAGGGGAACCAGAAGGAACTAAGAGAAGCCTGCTGGATCAGGCCAGTGGCCCATCTAGTCCAGCATCCTGTTATCGCAGTGGCCAACCAGATAGAAACATAGAACTGGAAGGGACCCCCAAGGGTCTTCTAGCCCAACCCCTTGCAATCCAGGAATCACAACTAAAGCCGAGGGCCGTTTTCACAGATGCCCGTGGGAAACCTGCAAACAGAACCAGAGTGCCAAGAACGCTCTCCTCTCCTGATGGGGCAATCTGGCAGTTGCTGTAAAGGAACCAGACGTTCAGAGCCTTGGGGACTTTGGACCAACTCCTCTTGCACACGGCATCAGGATCTGGCCTGCCCGTCTCAATGCAAACAAGCTAGATGCAAAAGGGCAACTTCTCTGCGCCTCGAAGCGTACGAGGCAGCAGCGTTCACTTTGCAGAGAAGGCAGCCTGGCAGACGAGCCCCCAAATGCTCCGCCCTCACCAAAAGAGACCCCAGAGGAGCAAGAGGGGGCCGTGGCAGAGAAGGTCGCTTGTGAAATGATCCTGGAGGCGGTTGGAGGATGGATGGCGGCTAACAGATTGAGGTTGAATCCTGACAAGACAGAAGTACTGTTTTGGGGGGACAGGAGGCGGGCAGGTGTGGAGGACTCCCTGGTCCTGAATGGGGTAACTGTGCCCCTGAAGGACCAGGTGCGCAGCCTGGGAGTCATTTTGGACTCACAGCTGTCCATGGAGGCGCAGGTTAATTCTGTGTCCAGGGCAGCTGTTTATCAGCTCCATCTGGTACGCATTAATAATAATACCTCCTCACCTCTTTACTAGTGTTAAACACCTGTTGAGAAACCTATAATGAGAGTGTGTATTTAAATCTGTAACCAAACAGGGTAACTTTGCTAAGCAATCCAGCCTCTTCAATGATATGTAAGTACATACCGCCGGCTCACTGGAAGGGCAGATCCTGAAGTTGAGGCTCCAGTACTTTGGCCACCTCATGAGAAGAGAAGACTCCCTGGAAAAGACCCTGATGTTGGGAAAGATGGAGGGCACAAGGAGAAGGGGACGACAGAGGATGAGATGGTTGGACAGTGTTCTCGAAGCGACTGGCATGAGTCTGACCAAACTGCGGGAGGCAGTGGAAGACAGGAGTGCCTGGCGTGCTCTGGTCCATGGGGTCACGAAGAGTCGGACACGACTGAACGACTGAACAACAACAACATAGCTGACCAGTCTTGAAAGACCTACATTGGCTCCCAGTACATTTCTGAGCACAATTCAAAGTGTTGGTGCTGACCTTTAAAGCCCTAAACGGCCTCGGTCCTGTATACCTGAAGGAGCGTCTCCACCCCCATCGTCTACCCGGACACTGAGGTCCAGCTCCGAGGGCCTTCTGGCGGTTCCCTCACTGCGAGAAGCCAAGTTACAGGGAACCAGGCAGAGGGCCTTCTCGGTAGTGGCGCCCGCCCTGTGGAACGCCCTCCCACCAGATGTCAAAGAGAAAACAACTACCAGACTTTTAGAAGACATCTGAAGGCAGCCCTGTTTAGGGAAGCTTTTAATGTTTGATGGATTATTGTATTTTAATATTTTGTTGGAAGCCGCCCAGAGTGGCTGGGGAAGCCCAGCCAGATGGGTGGGTATAAATAATTATTATTATTATTATTATTATTATTATTATTATTATCCCCAACAAGCATCCTAAGGGCGATGGCAGCCGGCCTGCGGAGGCAGGATTTGAGCCAGGAACTCACAGCACCCAGGGCAGGCCCATTTGACACAAAGGAATGACCCCTAGCACATGACCCACCTCTTAGAGGAAGCTAAGAGGGGCCCACCAGCAGCCAGCCAGGATGATGCCCTTGTTTGCAGACTTTCTTACCAAAATCAACAGTCACTGTTGCTCTCTGTGCCGTCACGTGATCTGCTTCCCACACAAACAGAAGCATGGGGGGGTTGTATCCGTCTAAGTTCTTTCCATTAAAATTAATAGACCTAAACTAGCCACAACCATTCATTTCCATGGGTCTCTAATCCGAGAATGTTATTAGTGCTGGACAGAAGCCACCGTCTCTGGAGGGCTTGGAAAATGAACAATTGCCTTGAAGGACTGAACGTGTGTGTAATTGGAGGGTCCTCAGGACAACCTTTTACAAGCAGAAAATTATTTTCATTTCTGCCAATTGAGAGGCCGTTCTGACATGGTCCATTGCGTAGGACTCTGTCCTGCCTCCCATTGTATTTCCTCCAGAAACACGGGCCACTTCATGTGCTCTCTCGCACAGTATTTTTGCGACAGAAGACGAATAGCTGTCAACGTTTCCCTTTTCTTGCGAGGAATCATAGAATCATCGAGTTGGAAGAGACCACCAGGGCCATCCAGTCCAACCCCCTGCCAAGCAGGAAACACCATCAAAGCATTCCTGACAGATGGCTGTCAAGCCTCCGCTTAAAGACCTCCAAAGAAGGAGACTCCACCACACTCCTTGGCAGCAAATTCCACTGTCCAACAGCTCTTCACTGTCAGGAAGTTCTTCCTAATGTTTAGGTGGAATCTTCTTTCTTGTAGTTTGAATCCATTGCCCCGTGTCTGCTTCTCTGGAGCAGCAGAAAACAACCTTTCTCCCTCCTCTATATGACATCCTTTGATATATTTGAACATGGCTATCATATCACCCCTTAACCTTCTCTTCTCCAGGCTAAACATACCCAGCTCCCTAAGCCGTTCCTCATAAGGCATCGTTTCCAGGCCTTTGGACCATTTTGGTTGCCCTCCTCTGGACACGTTCCAGCTTGTCAGTATCCTTCTTGAACTGTGGTGCCCAGAACTGGACACAGTATTCCAGGTGAGGTCTGACCAGAGCGGAATACAGTGGTACTATTACTTCCCTTGATCTAGATGCTATACTCCTATTGATGCAGCCCAGAATTGCATTGGCTTTTTTAGCTGCTGCATCACACTGTTGACTCATGTCAAGTTTATGGTCTACCAAGACTCCTAGATCCTTTTCACATGTACTGCTCTCAAGCCAGGTGTCACCCATCCTGTATTTGTGCCTTTCATTTTTTTTTGCCCAAGTGTAGTCCCTGTTAAAATTCATCTTGTTTGTTTTGGGTCCAGTTCTCTAATCTGTTAAAGTCATTAAATTAAATTAAATTAAATTAAATAATTTGGGGATAGCAGCTCTAGCACTAGTTGAGTTTTGGGGGCTCAAGAAGCTGGAAGCTTAACTCAGAAGCCCAATCCTGCCCCAGGCTAATTTTCAGGGGTCCAAAGAGACAGAGACCACTTTGCTAAAGGTCACATGGAAAAGCTCCCAGGAGAGACCTGCCTTTTTCACAGGAATGGAGGTCCTGAGAGAAGGAATTGGCAGGAGCTCTCTCTCTCTCTCTCTCTGCTATTAAACAACCTTGTTCCTGCAGCCTGCCACTTAATTAAGATCTACTTTTATCTTCAGCACGAGAGATACTGCTTGCTACTTTCCTGGAACTCACCATCGCAGGCTGCCTGCTAATGTGGACGTTGGCAGACGCGTTCCCACTGGCAGAATACCAATCAAAGGCAAGGAAGCTGAACCCCAGTCCCTCCTGCATCCGACAACAATTGAATGTCGGATGCAGGAGGGCATTGGCAAACTCCAGTCTGCTGAAGCCAAACTCCAGTCTGCTGAATGGGACACCTTTTGCCACCAAGCAGATCTGGATACTGCCAAGCAAACTGGAAAGGAGAACCTGCAACAAAGGCCTCACAACAGCCTAGAAAGGCCAAGAAGAGGGAAATGGGGCTGGGAACAAAACTCCGGTTTCCAGGCCCCAACCCAGGGCACCACCCACCAAGGAAGACTCCCCAAGACACACTGAGCTCTGTGGCTTTAAGAGCTGCCCAGTGCCCTTGGAGACCGACATGTCCTTGTGCAATAGAAACACAGGAAGCAAAGTAAAACTAACGGTCCATTTGCCTCGGTACTGTCCACACTGACTGGCAGCAGTGGCTCGCCAGGGTTTCGGATGCAGGAGTCTCTCCCAGCCCCACCTGGAGATGCCATTGGGGATGGAGCCCGGGACCTTCTGAGCACAAGGCAAGTGGCCCCGCCACTGAGCTACGGTGGTCCTTCCCCAACAGAGAGGCACAGCACGGGCAGTTGTGATCGACAGGAGTCAATCAGCAGCAAAGGGCTGTGATTCGAAGCTCAAGCTAGCACCAAACCCCCATGAGCCGACAGCGAAAAGAGAAAGCTTTGCTAAGGGGGGGGGTTGACGCCAGATCTTTTGTGGGTGGCTTACAGATTGATGGGCCACGGCTGAGTGGCAGAGCCCTCAAACGCAGAGGGAAATGGGGGATGGAACACTCCGTAAGGCATCAATCGCAGGGGGCAGGAGTGAAACAAATCTGATTGGGGGGTGAGGAGAGAGAGAGAGAATTCAACAGGACATGCGTTTTTAAGTCTCTCTTCTTCTGCTCCAAACCCCCAGATCCCCACACAGAAAAACTAACCACGCATCCTGTGAGCTCAATTGCAGCATGCCTCCAGAGAAGATTTCCGCCGTGAACAGAAGGTGGAATTTGCAAGAACCAAGAGTCCAAGTTGGAAACAGCTTGTGAAGCTCTTGGAAACAGAGGTACACATGCCAGAGCGCCAGCACTCTGAAGCTCACGTCTCCACTGGGAGCCCCCCGCTTTCCTCTGCAGGGCAACCGGGGCTTCGGTTTGACAGGGGAAAGCATCCCACAAGCGACCTTAAAGACTTGCAGATTTATGGGGTGTCAATTACTTACTTAGAATGTAGCGGTGGCAGGGAGGCAAGAAGGCAAGCCCTACTGCAAAACTGAAGGCAGACTCTATCTCCACCATTCTACCTTAAACAGGTTAATTGGGGCGGGGGAGACAAAACATAGGTGCAAGAGGGTGTTGTTTTTTCAGTAAATCCAGACTTCTCATCCAGGTAAGGATCCTGCCTTGGAAGCTATCCTCAGAGGTGCTTTTTGACAGGCGAGTTCAGCAGCAGGGAGTCAATACAGCAGAGAATCAGCCCACAGTTGCTCCTACCCGATCTGGGAACTGCTGAGATGTAACCTCTGCACAGGTTCCCCCCCACCCACCCACCTTCCTCCCTACAGAAGTGAACACTGGTACTTACTGTGAGTAAGTTCCTTCTCTGTCGGATTTCCAGCTTTCGGAATTAGCCGGGTGCCAGTCGCATTTTGAGTGTGGCAACCGGTCTTTTGCCACAGGGCGGAGATGTCCAGGCGCCAGCCACCCTTGGCATCCCCATCTGCCTGGTCTGCCAGGCACAGCGGCAGCGAAAGGCTTGTCGTTTTTTTGCTGCCGTGCGAATCAGGTGTTGGCAGGGTAACGCGCTAGCAAAAGATGCCATGATGCTACCCTCCAGACACCGATTCACCCACAGCAATAATAATAATAATAATAATAATAATAATAATAATAATAATAATAATAATTATTGCTGCAGGGCTGCCTGGCTGGTAGCGGGGCATCAACCAAGAAAATTTGGCGCCTAGACATTTTGTTTTGGCACCCACAACCTAGGTCCCAGCATCCACATGGCCCCTAGCGTTCCATTCCCATTTTCTAACACTGGGGGTCTCACCCATCCTGACAGGCCTTGTATAGCAGACCCTCACTACAGGGAGGGTGAAGCCCGCAAGGGACCCTCAAGGCAAGGCATGCACAGGAATTCTCACTTAATTGCCCCCTTATTCCTCTACACGGGACGCAGGTGGCGCTGTGGGTTAAACCACAGAGCCTAGGGCTTGCTGATCAGAAGGTCGGCGGTTCGAATCCCCGTGACGGGGTGAGCTCCCGTTGCTCGGTCCCTGCTCCTGCCCAACCTAGCAGTTCGAAAGCACGTCAAAGTGCAAGTAGATAAATAGGTACCGCTCCGGCGGGAAGGTAAACGGCGTTTCCGTGCGCTGCTCTGGTTCGCCAGAAGCGGCTTAGTCATGCTGGCCACATGACCCGGAAGCTGTACGCCGGCTCCCTCGGCCAGTAAAGCGAGATGAGCGCCGCAACCCCAGAGTCATCCACGACTGGACCTAACGGTCAGTCCCTTTACCTTTATTCCTCTACACATCAATATCCTTTCTTCCCTTTCTGGCCTCTCTTTGGCTTTGCTTGCTGCCTTTTCTTCTATACCTCTTTTAACACTTAAGTTCAAGCCTCTCTCGTGCATTACTTGCACATGAGGTGAACTGGGAGGCGGCTGCCCAGCCCACTCTCGCATTTCATCTTCCTGGCGGTGGAGTGAAGTGGGCGGAGGCAGCCCACATGCCCAGGCTGTTCCTGGCAGCGGTGTCTGCACAAGAGAATGGCCCAATGGATGGTTGCCCCAAGGGCTGTGTGTGTCTCCTCTGTCTCTCTCACTCAGTGGGGCAAGGGCCACCCAGGCGATCCATGCACGACAAAGGTTTCGCTTTATTAAGGCTCCTGTCGCAAGCGCAGAAGGGATCCAGAACCCTGAGGGTCCAATCCCATTTCACTAGGTCTCCCCATTCTACAACCCCTCCTCTGAATAATGAAGGCACCTCACCCGGGGCAGCAGCCCATTAGGTGTGCCTCGACCTCTGCAACTTCTAGGAGAGTTTATTGCCTGTTTATTGCAGTTGCTGGGGGGGTCACAGCAGGAGCACACGACAAACCATGCAAACATATGGCAAAAGATTAAGAAATGCATCCCCAAATGCAAGCTTGGGTTTAAGGCAGGTCCTGGCTGGGTCTGAGAAAGTTGAAGATACCTGGACCACTGTATGCACTGGAGACAGTAATGATTCTGGGAATTGCAAGGGGGCAGAGTCCTCCTTGGGGGCTTCCTAGGACAGGCATCTGGTTGACCCCTGTGAGAACAGGATGCTGTTCTTATGTTCTTAATGGGATGGAAGCTAGAGATCTTCTCCCAATGCATCCCCACAGAAAAGGGAAAGGGTGGAGGTGGTGCCTCTTACACCGGAGAAGGGGAAGTGTGACCACCCCACACAAAAGAAATTATTTGGGGAGAATTCACTGATTTCTAATCCTGTCCCCCATGAACAATTTTGGCTATAAAATTGGGAGTTTGATCCCAGGCAGCCAAGGGGCAGCTGCGTGCAGATCAGAGGCAGGATTCAGGCAACGCATTAAGACTTCTGAGCTACAGACAATCCCTCACATCCCATAATTGCAGCCCTACACCTTCCGCCCATTTCACTTTCAGGTGCCTGCAGCAGGAATGTTTGGGAGGCAAACACTGCAGGGGAGTGGCTGTTTGCTTAAGGACAGCTACCCCTGCCTGGAGAGTCATTTGTGTACCTTTAGAACAAACAGAAACTCTCCCATTTGGACTTTCTGGCTTTGTTCCTCTTAAAGGCAGGTTGATGCTGACCCGGGAGCATTCGACAACCCCGCTACACTCTCCCCAAAAAACCAAACCTGGGAGTACACCTCACTCCCAACAAGTGCTAACTTTAGGCCTTGGAGACAGGAAGGCATCTGAATTCTCCCCACGCTTCTGAGCCGAGCTGGACAACCGTTTCCGACACCTGTGCATTTGTCTTGCTGTACTTACACCTATTTCACACGCGGGAAATAGTATTTAAAGCCTATGGCGACACAGCAAGCATTTCAGCAGCCAGTTTTGCAGTGGTCCCCCCATTCATGCCAACCCTCTGGCCTTTTCCCCACTGCACCTGAAAGAACTAAATTGTTGGGGTGATATGCAATTGACCTTGCCAAGTGAAAGGGGTGCAGATAAGGGGTGGGGTTTTTTTTTGTTTCTTTCAGCCCAGTGATTCTGGAAGCTCCCCTAACAAAGGCAGCAGCAGAGGAAGCCGGCGCCTGGTCTGGCCTGCCGCTGCTAACGTCCTGGTCTGGGCAACAGACATGGTCCCAGGCCTCACTGTGAGAAAAGGGTGCTGGCTAGCTGGGCCCTCTTTGGCCTGACCCAGCAGGCTCTTCTAAAGGACTTAGGACACCTGCTTGCTCCAACTGCATGCAACACACACCTGTTAAGACTTGAATGCCAAACACTGAGCTGTTCACATGCCCATCACCACAGCATGTACAGGCCACCATCACAGAACAAGCGCACAGCCAAACCCCAGTCTCCTCTCCCACATAAACTCAGAAGCTGGCACCCAGGATTTCAAAGACTAAAACGATCCCCCACCATTTGCAGGCTCTTATCAGACCCCTGTTTATCTGCCTCCCTTCCCTGGTAAACAATCCCAATCTTCCCAGACACTCCCAGGATTTTCTGCAGCCCCCTCCTAAGAACCACTTTCCTCCCCGGCAAGCACCTCCTGTGTTCCAATACGTCCAGACAAACAATAGGGGGGTTATTAAGTCCGTGTCTGACAGTACCCTGCCCCTAATGCTGCAAATCCCCCTGCTCTCGTTGGCCTCCGCCTCCCGGTGCAGCTGTTCCTTGCAGAGTATAATGGAGCCAATACCTCCAGGCAAAGTGAGCAAGTTTAACACCCCTCCCTTCCTTTAATGTCATTTTTGTCTGTTTGGATTCCATGTTTCCGATTCAGCTCCTCTGACGGCACATTGACCCTTTGATTGGAGATCCACCCCATATAGAAAACCCAGAGCTGTTTGTAAAGGGGGTGGGGTGGGGCGGGGGGGGGAAATCACCTAGGCAGTCCGAACAGCCTCAGCCCCAAAGTTCACACGGCTAATGCCATCTGGAAATCAGTGTCATGTTTTGGCAGGTCAGGAGAAGCGAGATTAGGAAGAGGGTCTGTGCTGCATTCCTCGCTAAATCTCATCAAACTCTGTCCCCTTTGTAGTCAGCAGTCTTTGATAAAGCCAGGCCAAAGTCACAGAGGCTGGAGCAGAGCAACTGCTGTTCCTCTGGCAGCCAGAGAGCCACCCAACTTCCTGGAAGGAAAGTGTGCACCTTGGCCAGGCGGATGCTAGACAGGAGACCTGGCAAGATTCACCCCCACCCCATGCCTCAGTCTGCACCCCTTTGCCAGGAGAGGAGAAAGGGAGAGAGAAAAATGTCAGCATGAGAAGAGAGAATTACACAACTTAGCCCTCCTCTTCAAAGATGGGTGTTGGGAGGGCAAAAGCAAGCATCTCCCTATGCCAACTCCTGCCCCACGGTACACAGATTGGAGAGATGGCAAACAAAACCCAAACTGGAAATTGAGGCGCCCCCCCCCTCCACCAATCATGTTTTCTCAGGCAGCACCAGACCCGGCCTGAATAGGCGATTGTCTGCAAAATTAGGTCAGGAAAGCCCTGCAGAGGCTCCCACTGGGGAGAAGCTCGAGCTGCTGCACCAGCTCCCACATTTCGCAGTTGCTGGGGGCGGTGGGTGGGGGAGAGGAGAGCTCATGGAACCAGACACTCAGCCCACGAGTACAAAGTTGCCCGGAGTTGGCGCGTGTGTAGAGTCGGAGTCTTTGGGTGGGAGAACCGGGGCAGATGCAAAGACTGCAAGGCAGATGGACAAAGAGCTTGAGCAATTGATGGGAAGGGCGCAGGCATTGGGGGGACGGGGGGCGCAACTGCGAAGCTCTTCTGGGGGTGGCTTCGCTTTTGCCCCGGGACACGAGGAAAACCCTTCCCTTGAAGGAACTTTGCCCCCACCCCACCGAAAGAGGGGGCCGTGCAGGCGCTCACGGGAAGCCCCCCTCCCCCTGCTTCAGTTGCGATTCTTGCATTGCAGGGGGCTGGACTGGATGGCCCTTGGGGGTCCCTTACCAAACCTATCGTTCTACGATTACGATTCTCCCTAAGCCCCCGAAGCGGGTCCGGGCGTGTTTCCTGCTCCTTGCAGGAGCCGCCCGGCGCCCCGCCCCCTTCCTCCAGGGACCGCCCCTTCCGTTCCCCCGGAGCCACGCGCGCGCCCTCCTCGCTCCCGCCGCCGCCGCCGCCCCGGTGGAAACGGGGAGCGAGGAGAAGCCCTCTCGCGCGGGGGCCGCCGGGAAGCGTAGTCAAGCCCGCGCCGCCGTCCCTGCGCGGCCCGAGCGAGCGGACTACGGCTCCCAGGAGGCCCCGTGCGGCTCCCCCAGCGCTGTGTTCGTGCGGCGAGGCGGGAGCGGGGACCGGAGCGGTGGGAATGGGGGGAGACGAAGAGGAAGCAGAGACGGCTCTGAAGGAGAGAAGGCGCCGGGGCTGAGGGGAGACGAGTCTGGGAGGCGGCGGAGCAGTAGAGGGAGGGAGAGAGCGGAGAGCAGTCGCGGCGGCCGCGGCAGGTTCCTTCGCCTTTCCCCGCGTGTCTCCCCCCCCCGTCCCCAGGGGGCGAATGGCGGCGCCCAATGGTCGCACTGGGACGAGTCTGACGAGGCGCGCGCGGAGGGAGGGGGGTCGAGCGAAGGCGCGGACTCACCTGGCGGGTGGGCGCGAGGCGGCGCAGCGAAGAAGCAGCAGCGACCGCGAAGGAGCGAAGAAGGGATTCGAGCTGCTCTGGCCGTGCTCGGCCGCGCTCACTCGCTCGCCCAGGGGAGGGCGGGGCCACGGAAGGAAGCTCCGCCCCCTCGTCTCGCCTCTTCGTTCCCCTCGAGGGGGCCGGCGGGCGGAGCCAGAGCGGAAGCTCCGCCTTTTCCTCGCCTCAGTCTAGTGGGTGTCGAAGGAGGAAGCGCGAGCGGAAGAGGGGGTGGAGCCGTAGAGGACGCCCCGCCCTCCCGTCGCCGGAGCTCGGGCCGGGTTTGCTCGCTCAGGGAGGGGGCGGCGCCGCCGCGGGAAACTCCGCCCCTCAGCTTGAGGGGGCCACCGCGCGTCTTAAAGGCGCAGGACTCCTCTGAAGGCTAGAAGGCGAGCCTCGTGGGGCGGCCAAGCAGCCAGAGCGAGTGGGGCAGGAAGCGTGGGGCGGCCGGCAGGGACGGCCCTGGACCGCCTTCTCCGTGCTGCGGGGGGTCCGAGGGAGAGGCTGCCCCTGGCCATGTGCAGAGTTCCTTCTGCGGCCGCAGCCCCTCTGCTAGGCTTGCCCGGGAAAGACTCGCTCCCCAGGGCGACCCTGAAGCCACAGGTCCCGGACAGGTTGCTGAAGAAGCCGCTTCTAGGGACCAGGAAGAAAGTGGGTCTTAAACACCTGTAAACGGGCGGGGTGAATGTACACGCGCGAATCCTGTGCATTGGCCCACTTAAGGCCATGACTGGAGGGTTTTCTTTTTAAAAAATAAATAAATCCCACCACCCACCACCGCAAAACCCCTTTTCTGCCATACTCTCCCTGCAGCTGTTTCTCCAGACCAAACACAATTGGGCACCCCCCCCCCCAAGGCTTCGGTATTGGAGGCCTGCGCCTTTGGCAAGCTGTGAGGTTATGGGGTCACAACTGGACAAACACCTGTTCCCTTGGCCTGAAGCGAGATGGGCGCCGTACCCCATAGTCTCCTTTGACTGGACTCAACTGTCCAGGGGTCCTTTATCTTGTACCTTTACCTGCTGCTATCACCACACAATTCAAATGCACCTGCAGCCACATGTATTTGCATAAGGCAACGGTTCCCAAAGCGGGCAGTAGAATGACCCAGGTGGGCACTGAGAGGCAAGTGGGGACACACTGGAGGTGCAAATAACTTTCCAGACTTTGAAAAGCTGGTCTCAATGGATCAAATTCACCAATTTTGTTGAACAGATTAAACTAGTTTTAATTGGATTTTCAATAAACATTTAATCAATTTGTTACTGTGTGGATAGTGGGTCATACAAACTGCTGTTCCAAATACTGTGATCCTTTTTATAGGGTAAGATGGGGGGCACTGGCAAGGAACTTAGGGAACCAAGCACGCCCAAAAAAGTTTGGAAACGGCTGGCACAAGGGGTCTCCATGGGGCATGTGAACGGTGTTTGTGTGTTTCTGTTTGACTATGCATTTGTCAGGCAGCTAGGCAAGCCTATTTTAAAGAGTTGTTTTCACTTATATTTACCGGTATATTGTTTTATTCTTGTTGTAAACCAAATATAAATGTCATGAAATAAATTACACACCCTGTGTCTTTGCAGCACCTGTGGCTTCCGCTCGAAGCTCCCTAACAACATCCTCTCCCAATGCAGAGGAATTGCCTACCTCAACAGGGAAGTTAAAATCTCTCCACTGCCTGCGCCACCATGCCTGTTGGACTGATCCTGGCATGCAACCCTGGGAAGGGGTGTGTGTGTGCAAATCCAGTTCTGCAGGTTCTGTGATGGACTGGCTTCCTCTTATCGGGAGCCTATTCCGCAGGCTACATGGGCTGTTACAATATGTGTGTCTGAACCCATGTCTGGCACACATTCCCAAGAGTTGCTAGAGTTGTAATGTGTGTTTGTTAGGAATAATATGTGTTTATCCTTAACCAGCACACATACATTCAGTCACCTTCGTTTCATGTAATAAAACAACCTGCTTTTATTCCTCTTGTGCAATAACTTTCTTGGGGCATCAGGTTACAGTAAACACATTATTCATAACGTACACCTGTCACAACTCTAGCAAAAGGTCCTAAACTTCTGTATAGCCTGGAAAAGAGGAGACTGAGAGGTGAAATGAGAGCCATCTGAAGGGCCACTACATAGAAGATGGAGCAAGCTTGAGACCCGAACAAGCAGATTCAAATTCCAAGGAAGAAGATTCAGACTAAACATTAGGGGGGGAACTGACATTAAGAGCAATACAACCCTTGGAAGGTGGTGGACTCCTTCATTCGAGTTTTGTAAGTCTTGTAACAGGTGGAGGAAAGAAAACACTGGCTGAGCAGGCATGGCTTGGAATGGAGGAGAAAGGGAGAAACTGATGACTCTTGCCTGGCAAATTTTACCCAGTGCAAAGCTGTACGGAGACCGAAAGCCAGCAAACTTTTTACTTCTAAGCATCGCTGGTGAAATAGCTGATATCGCCTTACCTCATTTGTTTCTTATGGGCTTGTCTGCCTGCAGGGCGCTGGAATGCAGTACTGCGTACAAGCGAGGGAAGTCCCAGCAGGTTTGTTGTTTTAACCTGTGGCTCATGACTTATGTTGTCTGCCCAAACAGGCCAGCCCATAGGGTCTTGTGGAGCTGCTGCGTTCATTCTCTGCCCGCCCCTGGTGAAGCAGCCAAGTTTTCTACCTTGCCTTCAAGACACTCGGTTTCTACCTGCTACAAGAAAACTGTGGAAGCCATTTGGCAAAACGTGACCAATCACTTTCCTCGCTTTAGCTGCAGGGGAATAAAAAGCAGAATTTCCACCCTGATTAGAGGAATCTTGTTTTGGATCCTCTTGCTTACCAGACTCCGCCAAAAATCACCAAGAAGCCTCCATGACACCAGAGTTCATTGAGCAGCCCTAGACTGTACTGAAGTACATGGTGTGAATTTGTTTATTTAACCTTCAGTTGGTGCCACTATTTATTTATTTATTTATTTATTTATTTATTTATTTATTTATTATAATTGGCTAATGATAATCATCCATGACCATCTTGGCTCTTAGTAGAGTAAAATAAAATATACATCTTGGCTCTTAGTAGAGTAAAATAAAATATAGATTGCTTTTGAAACCAAGCCTTGTGAGGAATGGTTGATGGACCTGGGTGTGTTTAGTCTGGAAAAGAGACTGAGAGGAGATATGAAAGCCATCTTCAGATATCTCAAGGGCTGTCCCATGGAAGATGGAGCAAGCTTGTTTTCTCCTGTTCTGGAGGGTAGGACTCGAACCAATTGCTTCAAGTACAGGAAAGGAGATTCTGACTCAACACCAGGAAGAACTTTCTGACAGTAAGAGCAGTTCGACAGTGGAACAGTCTCCCTCGGGTTGTTGTGAACTCTCCGTGGGAGGTTTTGAAGCAGATGTTGGATGGCCATCTGTCACGGATGGTTTATCTGAGATTCCTGCAACTTTACAATTCTATGGTTCTATGGAACGTCTGCAGAAAACTCTCTACTCACCCCAGGAGAGTAGCTCTATATGAGCCTGGTAACAAAGAGAACAATACTACATGCCCTGGGAATCAAACCATGAAGACATTGCAGGACCCAAGAGATGGCTTGCAGAGCCCAGGAGTGAAATCCCCATCTCTTCCTGTGCCTCCCCTGTAGTCAAGAATGCCTGAAGGCCTATACCAAGTCCACCAGCACTTTCACATGCTCAGAAACCATGCTCAGCTCTTGAATGTCTGCTTAGAAGCCGATGCTGGGGCCACCAAGTCCTCATGCCAGCTTGCCTAACAAGTCCAATGCACTCCAGGGCAATAGTCCCACAGAGAGCGAGAGACATAAAGCAGCTTCTTCTCCATTAAGGGACTGGAAAGCAGGGGTGGGGTAGGGATCCTGCTGTTAATCTGAAGTGAGCTGGGGCGACTGGCAGAAGCCCAGCATGTCTGAGGAACCTCCCAGCGGGCTACAGGCTGGTGGCAGGAGGGGAAGGATCCATTTCCTCAGCTGTGTCAACACCATCTCTCTGCTCCCTCTCCTCAGCCAGACCATGTCCTCCTCCTCCCGGGAATTTAATCTAAGCTTTGGCCATTAATTAGACTAACGAAGAAACCATCTGGACCTCAACCTGCGCCCACAAGTAATCCACCCATTAAAACCAAAGATCCCTAATTAAGGGCAAATTCTGGAAATGAGTCCAGGAGCAGCAACGGGCTCGCCAGGCACAAGAGCGACCGACCTTCCCTGCCTCCTCTGTCTCCCACAGGAAGGAGCTCAGGCAGAACTGGCCCTGCCATTAGACAAGAGGAGGCAGCGGCCTCAGGCAGCAGATTCTGATAGCCAGGGAGTGAACAGAACTGTGTGTTCCCTAAGCTAGTCTGCTGCCCTGTCTATTTGCCAGTGATGGAGTCAGATTCAGCTACTGTTACATGGATTTGGGGTAGGCGCCGTTTCTGTAGTGCGTAGCTAGAGAGGTGTATTCAGAGCTGCCATTTCCCAAATGTGTCCCGGAGGTGCAGGTATTGGACCCAGCAGCCAAATCGATGAAATTTGCCAAATCTACACCCAAATCTAAGATACAAACTCAATAAACACCATTTAGTGAAAAGTTGAAACAGGAGGGTCTGGGGTTAATTCAATACATCTCACCACCCCCACAGACACTTCCCAGACCTAAAACGCACCTCTGTCCCCGTCCCACCTCCCGATTTGGGAATAGATGACAAAACCCTTTCCCCTTCCTTAGGACAAGACCTGCTCTCTGCTCTCTTACAGAATTCCTGCCCTAAATATGCTACATCATTAATTACAACATCCCACTAAACAAACGGGACACGGGTGGCGCTGGGGGTTAAACCACAGAGCCTAGGGCTTGCTGATCAGAAGGTCAGTGGTTCGAATCCCCGCAACGGGGTGAGCTCCCGTTGCTTTCTCCCTGCTCCTGCCCATCTAGCAGTTCGAAAGCACGTCAAAGTGCAAGTAGATAAATAGGTACCGCTCCGGCGGGAAGGTAAATGGTGTTTCCATGCATTGGTCTGGTTTGCCAGAAGCGGCTTAGTCATGCTGGCCACATGACCTGGAAGCTGTACGCTGGCTCCCTCGGCCAATAAAGCAAGATGAGCACAGCAACCCCCGAGTCGAGTTGTCCACGACTGGACCTAATGGTCAGGGGTCCCTTTACCTTTTTACTAAACAAACACACACACATTGCAAAGCCCCCTTGCAATGCGGCAACCATTTCCTGGTGCAGTTCCATGTGGATACCTACTTAGTAACGCAGGAGCTGTGAGAAGCAGCTGTGATTCTGCCTTCTTTGCTTTTTTCATTGAGTAAAAATTCCCAAGGAAATCTGAAATCTCCCTCCCCTGCCAGAGAGTCAGCCGTGAGAAGAGTCCCTACTGCCCCCTTGTGTTCGATTGCTGCCACGCATCCTGCTCCCTTTGCATCCATGGATGCAGGAGGAGTGGTCCCTCCCTTTGAGATTGCCATGGCAACCCCAGGGAGCAGCTCAGCCCGTTTTGCCTGTAGGTAGGAAGGGCCTCCTCTCTGTGATCCCTCACAGGTGCAGGAGCCCGGGAAAGAGTTCAAGGAACAGTTTACTGGGATTTCATTTCCATTCTGAGATGATTTAATAACGATGATAATAATTAAGTCCTACCATCTCCACCATGGACTCATTAGGGTTGGCTGCACCATCTCACAGCTCCACAGGGTAGCTCCTCATGTAGACTCTGGGCTCCGAGGCTTGTTTCCCTCTTAAAATTGCATTGCTCTAATCATGGAATCCCATCTAGAAGGAAAACTCGGATCCTAAACATCCGCTGCCTCATAGGATATCTTCAGGAGTTTACTCAGAAGTAAACCCTACACAAATCCAGAACAGAGTCCCTAAGGCGGTTGGATGGCGCCTGGTACGCCTCCTTCCAGCAATTACTGCAGCCAAGCTGGTGCCAAGTGTATTGCTCTGCTTTTCTTTGGACCATATCAGCAAGGCTGGGGGGGGGGGAGTCTCATTGTCTGGGCAGCCCAGGACACCCGGACACACTGCCCAGTCTTGCGCCCCAGGGAGGTCACTTCAGTGCTGCTAACACAGCAGTGTGGCTTCACCCCTGTAGGTGAACTCCGTTGTTTCTCAAAACAGACAGGTGCCAACAGCAGCAATAATCATGAAACAGCCCTCCTCCCTTAAACCCCTGCCCTGGCTGCCTGTCCACCCCCCAGATTCAACAGCTGTGAGTTTTGAAATAAGAAATGGTCATGTTTATATGTATTTTATTCAATTATTCTTGTTGTGTGTTTTATTGTTGCTACGTGCTCCAAGGATGCACATATGTTAATAAACACAAACTCGTCATCCTTACCTTCAGAACCCTTCATGATGTTGCTTCCCCTCTCTCTTCCTCACTTTAGATTCCCATACGACTTCCCTGCTGGGGACCTTCACATCTCCAGCTCTGCCACCCTTGCCTGTTGATAACCGTAGATGCCTTGTCCTTTCTGCCTCACTCAGTGGTGGAGGAACCCTCTCTGGCACCCGGGGCAGGGCAGCCCGTACGGACGCCCATATAGATGGCGCATGAGAGCAACAGCCCGTACGGACGCCACACAAGCGGTGCCCATACGGACGCCGCATGCGCTCGTGTGCTTTACAGCTGGGGGGAGGCAGGGGCCATCTTGTACCCCCCCAATGGCACCCAGGGCGCTCCACCCCCCTGCCCCCCACTTCATATGCCCCTGGCCTCACTGCCCCTTAGGCCTGGAACCCCCTCGCAGCACATCTGCTGCAGCTGTAGAGACCAGCACAGAAGAGACATGTTTTGGTGCAGCTGGAGCTACAGGCAGGTCTTCTCTCTGCACTCCTCCCAGCGGTCATTCTTCCTCCGGTCGCTGCTGTGGATGCACGCCCTGACTGTCTATCTCCAGGCACTACGATCACCTGCAAGGGATTCCCACATGTTGCCAGCCTTCACGTCATGTTCGCAGACATCTTTGCAAGGCAGACTTGGACAGGCCTGAAGCCAGCTCTCAGTAGAGCATGTCCTTGGAGATCCTGCCGTCTTCCATTCCGTGGCCACAGCCAAGCCAGCGTAGACATTGCCAAGACAGAAGTGCGAACAGGCTGTGGTTGTGGGCTTGAGAAAGGGCACCTTTGTTTGAGACTGTCCTAACATGTGATGCCCAAAATCTTCCTGATGCAGCACATATGGAAGGCATTGAGGCATCACGCCTGGTAGGTGTAAGTTGCCCACAACTTGCTTCCATAAAGCAGCATGCTCAACACACAAGCCTGGTAGACCTTCACCTTGGTATTGGACATTAGCATTGCATTTCCCCATACTATTTTGTAAAGGTGAGCCGTTGCCATAACTGCTGTCATGAGAAAAAACTGCTCCTTTTCCCTTATGGGGTACCCAAGAGCCCATATAGAGTCCTTTTGTGGGTTCTCTATTGGTAGGAGAAAATAACAGTCCAACCAGGGAATACTGAGAAGCAAAGCAGCTAGTAAGCCTGATCTTTATTAAAGCTGTTGCAACAGGGTGCTCACACACACACCCCATGCAGGAGGGAGGAGGAGACCCAGAACAGAACAATTGTGTGCAAGCCCTTATATAGACTTTTGCAATTGCCACCCTGTAGCTCAAGACCAAACTGCGGGAGTCAGTGGAAGACAGGAGTGCCTGGTGTGTTTTGCGGACAAGACTAAACAACTAAACAACAGCTCAAGGCCACCCCCCAATACATAACACATACATCACAGAAGGGGCGGTCTGCAGCAGAATCCTGTCTGGCAGGTCACCTGAGAATGCTAACTGATTAGATTATTTGGGCAGTCTGGCGATTCCTTTGTAATGGTAAATACTCAGTTCCTGAGTCCAGGTCACAGGCTCGCCCTATTCATATCTTAAATGTGCCCTTAAGACAGGATTTGTGAAAGAGACAATGAGGAGATTTCTCATTTCCTTCGACCTTGCAGA
Organism: Lacerta viridis; assembly: GCA_900245905.1. NCBI lineage: Eukaryota > Metazoa > Chordata > Lepidosauria > Squamata > Lacertidae > Lacerta > Lacerta viridis. The sequence goes on along the minus strand of OFHU01001757.1, from coordinate 761,406 downwards.
GAAATAGTAGGTCATTTTGGGAGAGAGAAAATGGTTTCAAGACTTTTCTGTGCGTTTCAAACATGCGGTTTACATATTTGTATGTGATTGCTTGGTACATTTATGAACATCTAATTTTATATGTATATAAGACCTTAAAATTCTTATAACACTGCCTTACAACTCTGGGGTTGCGGTGCTCATCTCACTTTACTGGCTGAGGGACAGGGGCGTCGCTAGGGGGGCGCGGTGGGGGCGACACGCCCCGGGTGACAGGGGTGACAAGCGGCGGGTGGGGGTGACAAGCGGCGGCCCCTCCCGCCACTCCGCACGCAATGCCGGTCACCCTGGGAGCAGCAGCGCTGCATGGACGTGGGGGTGACAAGCGGCAGCCCCTCCCGCCATTCCCAAGCGCTGCTGCTCCCTCCGTCACCCCAGGAGCAACAGCACATGGCCCGACGACGGAGTGCGCCTGCGCGACCGCCGCTTCCACAGCCTCCTTTTGAGCTGCAGAGCTTAAAAGGGGGCTCTTTAGCTTAAAAGGGGGCTGCAGAAGCGGCGGTGGCACTCCCGGAAACGCCCCGGGGGTGGGGCGCCGTAACGTCACGGCGCCCCGCCCCCGGGGCGTTTCCTTTGCTGCCCCGGGTACCGCGGAGCCTTACTCCGCCACTGCTGAGGGAGCGAGCGTACAGCTTCCAGGTCATGTGGCCAGCATGACTAAGCCGCTTCTGGCGAACGAGAGCAGCTCACGGAAAGGCCGTGCTTTACCTAGCTTTAAAAATCATAGAAAATCAACTCCTTTGCCAGTTTCCTCCATTCCAACGCTATTTTGTGACATGTCAGTGATGTAAAGATGATGTATCAATGATGCTGTACGAACTGTATTCTGGGATATTGTGGGAAGTTTTTAAAAGTCAATGTCGCCCCATGCTCTGGGTTCTTACTGCTGTTGGAACTTGTTGCGCAACAATAAAGGATCTAAGTCTACTGACTACTGTTTTGCTCCAAATTACTTGGCTGGAATTTCCTTCTTTTACTGACCACATGGACCCACTGGGGACTTGTACCCTGACATGCTGGGCTGTTGAGTATTCTCTCAACCCAGAATTTTCCTTAACAAGTGGATTGTCCCAAGTAATAGTAGTTGTAAGTATACTGCCTATATCAGGGTGGTTCACAACATAAAATTACAATATAAAAACCACAAAATTCATAACAAAAACAAAGACAACCCAATAATCCCCTCTTCCATAACACATTTTAAAAGGGCATTGGACGTCAGTTAACCAGAGGCCTGGTTAAAGAGGAACATTTTTGCCTGGTGTCAGAAGGTTTACAATGAAGGAACCATCCATGGGCATAGCCAGGAATTTTGGGGGGGGGGGCAGAACCTGTTTGCTTTGTATTTTTATTGATTTTTATTGATTTAGGGGGAGGCAGCTGCCTCTCCCTGCCCCCCCCCCCGAGCTACAACCATGGCACCAGCCGAACCTCCCTGGGGAGAGCATTCCCCAAACAGGAAGCCACTGCAGAAAAGGCCTGTTCTCATGTTGCCAACCTGTAGCCCTCTCGTGGAGGAGGTACATGAAGAAGTGCCTTGGAGGATGATCTCAGGGTCCAGGTTTTCTTTTAGGGGGGGGAAGGTGCTGGTACTGCATACCCTTGCGTACCTCCAGATAAAAAGCACTGGAGAGAGGTATGGTGGTCCTGAGCCGTTAATATGAGAGAGAATGAAAAGAGTTTCTCTTTCTACCTACTTTCTCCACACTGTGCCTAATCTTACACACCTCTGTCCTGTCCTTTAATCCTCACCTGTGCTCTAAGGGTTCGTCCATCCTTCCACTTCTACTGCCGCTTTCTCCCTTATCACAAAATCAGAGCAAACATCAGTCGTGTTTTCTGTGGATTGATGTTTGCTCTGATTCGGAGGTAAAGAACAGGATTCCCGAGGGAAAGCGGCAGGAAATCCACTCCTCTTCCTGCTTTCTAGGCATGAGATAAGCAAAGTGTGGGTGAGCTCAAAAGCTCCAAGTGCTGCAACTTTTCTTCCTAGGAGAGCTGCTCCATCCCATTGGTTGTTTTGGTTGCCCTTTTATGCACCTGTTCCAACTTTGCAATATCCTTTTTGAGGCAAGGTGGCTAGAGGCTGTACACAGCCTTCCAGGCAGAGTTGCTGTATGAAACCCTCAGAGGACAAGGCAATATTGGGCTCCCTCCCCTCCAAGACTGAAGTTTGCACAACGCAGACTTGACCCTGCAGGTCAGCTTCTGGAGATGGCGAGGATTATGCTGGATTTTAATACTGAAGAGGCACAGAGGGCAACAGCTTAATGAGACGAATAGGGATTAATAATAAACTCCCGGCGTTGGTTACATAACGATGCATTAATAATGTAAACCTCTTAACATCATTAATACCTGATTATATGCTAGAACCCTATAGACACTTGGCCCTGTTTATAGAGAAAGGTGTCCACAGGAGTCAGGGGAAATGGGCAGTATAAATAAATATAAGGGCTAGGTGGGGCTCGTCCACCTGGGAAGGGAGCCCATCTAGGAGAAGGGAAACTCTGATCCTAAACCTCTGCTGCCCTGTAGGATATCATTAAAAAAAACAAAATAAAACAAAACCTTCCAGACCCAGGGCTGCCTTCAGGTGTCTTCCAAAGAATGCATAGTTACATATCTCCTTGGCTCAGGCGTTGCGTAACTCCAGACCCTCCAATGAAAATAGGGACATCCTAAGGAAAAGCGGGACATTCCAGGATCAAATCAGAAACCAGGACAGCTTCTGTAAATCCAGGACTGTCCCTGGGAAATAGGGACACTTGGACGATCTGCCATGGGCCTGATCCGGCAGGCACTTCTTAGATTCTTACGTCTCTTGCCCACTGGTTAGAATGCCATGATGTCACACTCCTGTCTTCCCCTTTGGATTCCAAGGATCCAAACAGGTAATCCCCTTTTCCTGCTTTGTGGGTTGGTCGCCATCCTCGTCTGGTCAAGAATGGTGGCTTATCTGGGCCGCGCACCTTCTAAGCTTCCTTGTGGCACTGTGCCCCACCCTGCCCCTAGGGCCTGTCTAGGGCTACTAGTCATTGCCTGCAGCTGCCTGGGACAAAAGTGGCTGGCCCCAGCTGCACCCACAATGCTGTGGGGCCTGGAATATGAAGCCACATGAGTTTGGTTGGCAAGGCTGGTTCCAAGCCAGGGACCACGGTAGAAAGGCAGAGGTGGAAAGGAAACATGTCTAAGTCCCATGGAAGTCCAAGGAGGAAGCGTTGATACTAATTGGGCTTGCAGCCCCACAAACATGAAAATTAGAATAGCCTGCTGGATTAGGGCAATGGCCCATCTGGTCCAGCCTCCCGTGGGACCCTCAGCCTTCTCTGGATGCATTTTAAGTGGTCAGCTGCTCAATGGCAGGGAATGCAGGTCCTGAGTTGAACCCCTGGTGAGTGTGCTTCATTTTTTTAAGTTCTAGGGGTAGGAGGGCTGCCAAATAACTCTCCATCCCTGAAGTTTTCGGAGAGCTGCCTGCCAGTCAGAGAATAGATTTCTGAGCTAGATGACAGATTGGCCTGACCTGAGCAAGGCGTTACATATCCTATAACTTCATTGGCCGCAGTTCTTTATGGCTAATCAGGGTTAAGCTGCTACGACGTCATTTTGATTTTATTTATTTGATTAAGCTATTTCTATACCGCTTAACTGCCAAAGTTTCTAAGTGGTAAATATATAGATTAATTTTTAAGAAGAACATACAATATGATGCATAAGAGCCATTAAAATTAATCAGAAAAACATAAAGTTGATTCAGCACTATATATTCAGTGCATTTAAAATGCATCTCAATCATCGTTATCATTATTATTCATTAAATTTATATACTGACTTTCATTGGAGGATCACAGGGTGGTTTACAGCAGGCTTCCTCAAACTCGGCCCTCCAGATGTTTTTGGCCTACAACTCCCATGATCCCTAGCTAGCAGGACCAGTGGTCAGGGATGATGGGAATTGTAGTCTCAAAACATCTGGAGGGCCGAGTTTGAGGAAGCCTGGTTTACAATATAGAAACCAAAAAAAAAATATAGGCTAACATAAGGCAAACTAAGCAATACCCCTCCAGTTTAAAAGGCCATTGATTGTTTAACAGCCAGGTGCCTACAGGTGAGTCTCCCACAAATGAGGAGCTACTACAGAAAAGCCCCATTCTCATGTTGCCATCCTCTGAACCTCCCCTTTATGTTGCTTTTGTCGCTTTTAAAATGTGGTGGTCTCTCCATCATCCCTGATGCCTTAGGATGGAGCATGCTTGGAGTCTGAATGGCTGAGCAGCAGGAGCTGGTCCCCTCTTGCCTTTCCAAGGCTAATGGGGGCTGGACCTTGTGGGGCTTCCCCCACCAAGAAACCCTAAACCAGGCATGTCCAACAGGTAGATCCTGATCTACCAGTAGATCACTGGACGTCTGTGGTAGATCACTGGTAGATCACTGGCTCCCCCAAAGAAGCTCTACAACTTTGGCTCCCCTAAAAAAAGCTCAATTTTTTGCCCTGCACCCCACAAAAACGGGGCTTTCCCCCTCCCTAAAAAAGCTCACTAACTTTGACCTGAACCCCCCAAAAGGGGGTAGATCACTGCCAGTTTTTTTTTTTTAATAAAAATTTATTGGCCTTTTTCATAATACAACATAAACCCCACCCACACCAACATATATAACACAAATACAAACAAAGCCAGGATTTTTCTTCTTACTTATATCCATAAAAAAAAAAAATTCTTGTTTCAAATCTTGACACATGACTTCCCCTGCCTATTCACCTTCGGTTTTAAATCAATCTTCTTTTTTTATAACAACTTTTCTCTAAAAATTAACTTTAGTTAAAAATAAAACAATCATCTTAATCTTCTTACTTTATCATAAATCTTAACAAAATATTCTCAAAAAATCTAAACTTATTTCTTCTTTCCTTTATCATGCTGCTATTAACATATAATCTCAATATCTCGCTATTTATTCACTATAAACTTATAATTAGCAACCTTCACGCTCCGATTTCAGATACCATAACAGACCATTTAAATTAACGATTAATGCTTCACCCCACACCCCCTCTGTCCATTGTCTTTCTCTGTCTTTCGCCAGAACCAATCCTCGAGTTGTCTTCTTTTCCCAAATGTCCACAGATCCAGGCAACATTCACAACAGACCTTGCATCGAGCTTCAGGGTACACATCACATCCTTCCTGGGCTCCTCCGCTTCTTTGTACCATGCTTCTACTTCTTGTAAATATCTTAGTTCCATGTCCCTTGCCCCCGAGCTCCCACCTCGGGGTCTGGATATTATAAATTTTCCGGTTCCAGGGCTGCCACCCCCAGAAACCGGTTCCTTTTCCCGGAGTCGCCCAGCCATTTCATAGCATCCTTCAAGCACCCCTTCCAGCTCTTTGCCAAGGTTTGCTTCCATTGTGTAAAATTTTTGAAAAGCCTCCTCTGTGGGAAGTTGATTCTTTTTATTTATAATCCCACTCAAAACTTGCAATTTGCGATTAAGCAGTTCCAGCTTCAAGACATCCAACAATTCTTCGTCCTTTAGACCAGAGTTCAAAACAAGTTCCAACACAAAGTCCAGCATTTTGAAAGGGAGGGTGGGTGTCAAATTTCAGTTCCTGTCTCTTCCTTCCTTTGTTTCAATTGTTTCCCACGTCAGTCCAAATTTTCCATCGCCATTTTTTCTGAAGCCAGAGTGTAAAGACCAAAACTTTAGATGGAGATATTTTCTCCCCACTTAATCCCCGAAGGGAAAACTCAGCAGTCTCAGTTTTCAAATTCCGAACACTTTGTATCCATTATTGTAGCAGCAGTCACTTAAACTGGTTACTTTCTTTCTCTCCCGAAGGGAGGGAGGCAGGCTCCCTTTCCTCTTCCCCCCGGATCGTTCCAAAAATAGAAAAGTCAGCCAAATACTCACAACCACCGGGTTCTTTCAGATCACTAAATACAGGTAGAACTTAGACGCTCATCACAGGCTTTGTCGCCGCATTTACATCCCGGTTGGGGCATGTCCCCTATAGCCCGGCTCCGTCGTCCCTTCACCCCCACTCCCCCTTTACAGGGGGGCGAGGGAAGGGTTCGGAGCCACAACGGGCACAGCCGGGGAGCCCAGGGTGCGGGACGCTCTTCCCGCACCCCACCGGAGCCCCGCTTTGCGGTAGCGGGGCTCCAACCCCCGGGATGGACTGGGCGCTTCGCAGCCGAAGCAGCCCACGACCACCCGCAATGGCGTCGCCGCCGGAAGTCAGATCACTGCCAGTTTTTAACTCTGTAAGTAGACCGCAGTCTCTTGGGAGTTGGCCACCCCTGCCCTAAACCATTCCCTCAGGGGCGTAGCAAGGGGAGGCGAGGGGGGGCGGTCCGCCCCGGGTTTCATAATGGAGGGGGTGACAAATTACCAGGGAACAATTTTTTTTTGAATTATTATTTTTTTTTAAATGCCTGCTCCGAAGGTCTTATCTTACTATACTAGGGATTATATAGCTATATATGAAATTTCATGCATATCGGTTAATATCTTGACCCTCCTCCACCAAAATAGCTGTTCACTTGGCTGTTTTCCTATGTCATGAAGGCTGAAATTTCAGTTCAGAGAACACTTACTGTTCCCAACCCTAACCCTGTGGAAAGCCATCTAATTAGACTTTAATTTGATTTTGAGATGTTTTTAGGAGGTAATTTAATTATTGTTTGATTTTATACCAATGTTATGTATCTGATATTAGCCACCCTGAGCCCAACTTTGGCTGGGGAGGGTGGGATAGAAATAAAAGTTTTTATTATTGTTGTTGTTGTTCAGTCGTTCAGTCATGTCTGACTCTTCGTGACCCCATGGACCAGAGCACGCCAGGCATGCCTATCCTTCACTGCCTCCCGCAGTTTGGCCAAACTCATGTTATTATTCCTTTGTAAGAAAATATGAAATAACGTAAAACCATTTTTGCGGGGGGGGGGAATCAATGGGGGGGTTGACAAGAAATTTTCCGCACCGGGTACCACCTGACCTTCCCATGCCTGGGGCGGGGTTGACAATTTTTGTTTGCCCCCAGGTACCAATTTACCTTGCTACACCCCTGCATTCCCTTCCTCTCCAGATCAATGGTTGTCCAGGACTGTGGGGATTGATTCCTCCCTATTTCCAGGGATATTTTCTGCAGCAGCTGAGCTCCCGCAGCACCACCATGGTGAAAGAACCGGTCCGCATCGTACCCTTGTGGAGGGAACTCCAAGGCCAGATTTTCCACAAGCTTCAGGTGGTAATGCAGAACCACTGTCCTCTGATGAGAACAGGATTTTCTCCCAGTGATTTGGGGGCTGGAAGGGAGGGTGTGTGCATGCATGAAAGACAGACACAGAGAGATGGTCCCAGAAAGTAACTGGCTCCCTCCTTGCTGTCCTTCTGCCAGCCACCTGATGGCTGTTTTATTCCAGCCGTCCTTTGGGAACGGAGTACTTTTTAAGAAAAAGGCTTTTATCTTAATAATACGGTGGGGAATATAGATAAGAAAACAGCACGAGCCGCCAGTTCCTTCCTTTTGGCCTTCAGTCAACTGTCACTGTGCCTGCCACCCCAACACATGAATGCTGACCATGTGCTGTGAGTAGCGCAGGCACATTCCGGTTCTGCTCTCCTCCTGCCAACCCCACTGTCTCTTCCCTCCTTTGGGCAGGGCACGCAGGAGGTGACAGAAGGATCCAGCATCATGCTGAGCGACAGGCCCACCATCATATTCCGGAAGAGCTACTCCCCCAACTTCATGCCGCTCATCTGCTACTATTCGGGTGAGGCAGGACACTACTTTGCATCCTTCAGCTGGAAGTCCTCCAAGAAGAACAAGGTGAGAGGCAGTGAGCTGACCCGTGATTGGCCAGGGAGATGGGGAGAGAAATGGCTGAGAGGTGTGGCTGCCCTCAGCCTCCAATCCCCAAACAAGGTCAGGATTTTATCCATTATCTTCAAGGAAGCCCCACCCTCAGATCCAGCAGCTCAAAAGAATGCAGAAGCTTCGTGCTCTCCCTTAAACCAGTGTTTTTCAACCTTTTTTGGGCAAAGGCACACTTGTTTCATGAAAAAAATCACGAGGCACACCACCATTAGAAAATGTTAAAAAATTTAACTCTGTGCCTATATTGACTATATATAAAGTAATTCTCTTGAATAGGAATCAAATAAACACAAAGAAAGTATTTTATAATTACTTTATTATGAAATAGTAAGTAAACAGAAATATGAAAAATTATTCAGTGCGCAACCAGGGCCTGTTTGGCTGAACACAAAGCTGATATTCTGGCTGGAATTTTTCCCACGGCACACCAGGCAACATCTCGCGGCACACTAGTGTGCCGCGGAACAGTGGTTGAAAAACACTGCCTTAAACCACACTTGTTGTTGTTCAGTCGTTCAGTCGTGTCCGACTCTTCGTGACCCCATGGACCAGAGCACGCCAGGCACCCCTATCCTCCACTGCCTCCCGCAGTTTGGCCAAACTCATGCTAGTCGCTTCGAGAACACTGTCCAACCATCTCGTCCTCTGTCGTCCCCTTCTCCTTGTGCCCTCCATCTTTCCCAACATCAGGGTCTTTTCCAGGGAGTCTTCTCTTCTCATGAGGTGGCCAAAGTACTGGAGCCTCAACTTCAGGATCTGTCCTTCCAGTGAGCACTCAGGGCTGATTTCTTTAAGGATGGATAAGTTTGATCTTTTTGCAGTCCATGGGACTCTCAAGAGTCTCCTCCAGCACCATAATTCAAAAGCATCAATTCTTCGGCAAATTGTAGAGTTGGAAGTGTCCCCAAGGGTAATCTAGTTCAGCCCCCTGCAGTGCAGGAATCTCAGCTAAAGAACCCTGACAGATGGCCTGCCAACCTCTGCTTAAAAATCTCTGATGAAGGACAGTCCACCACCTTCTGAGGAAGTCCATTCCATAAGGGGAGTCCTACAGGATCAGACCAAAGCTCTCCTGTTTCCCTTTTGTGTACAGTAGTCCACTTCTCTGCTGTTGTTCCCCAGCAACTGGTGTTCAGAGGCAGACCACCCCTAATCCTGGAGGGAACCTAGATGGCTGCCATGACTTCTCCCTGACTTTCCTCCACTGCCATGCAGGAGACAAGAAGCAGCCTTAGAAAATGATATTTTCATACCACCATGCTTGATCTAGATCCCAGTCTCCTCTTGTACAGCTAGGGCAACATCCCAGGCCCCTTGAGCTCCCGCCTCCCTTGCTTCAAGCTAGAGAAACCACCTTCCCCTCCTCTAATGAGCACAGGAGTCCTGATTCCCAGGCCTCCCCCCTGACTGGCATCTCAACTCCTGAAAGGGGGTTATTTCCCTATGGCCCAGAGAGGGCAGCAGTAGAAACACCAGGCAGCTGGAGAGAACCTTGAACACCATGTCCCTTATCTAGCACCACAGCTTTGTATTGGACTGTATGATCTATCATAAGCTAATTTGGAGATTGTTAGGGGTGTCTATGTCTTTAAATTGGTTGCACTAAAATACTAACCCTACCCCCAGGGTACGGGACAGAGTCCATTGCCTTTGACTCTCAGACTTCTCCTGCAGGTTCGAGTCTGGGTGTACACCGCAGAGGACGAGACCCCCATGTCAGAGAGAGAGTACGCCATAGAGGAAGACCCAAAGGTCCTGTACATCTCCCATGTTTCCCACCTGCACCTCTTTGTGACCTACTGCGATGACATCCACCTGCGGCTTTTTGGTGACCACACTCAGGAATGCAAGATGCTCTCCGAGGTGAAGTCGCCCTATTCGGTCACCAGCATGTGCTTCAATCCTGAGACAGGTGAAGTCGTGACAGGTGCCATTGGCATTGTGGCCTTTTGGGGCTTTATCCCAGGGAAGGTTCCCTGCATTGCTGTCACGCGGGAGGTGCAGATCTCAAGTGGCGAATTTGTGCACTACCTTAGCGTGGAGCAGGAGCGGAAAGTGCTGGTGGCCTTGTGCGAGAACATCATCCGTGTGTACGACTACCAAACCAGGACCCAGACCCGGACCTTCCAGGTGAGCCAAGGTGTGTCGCTCACTTGCTGCTCCTCCTATTGGCCTCAGAGCTTCCTCTTCACTGGTGACCTCGCTGGGGACATCAAGGTGTGGAACTTTGACAAAGGGACCCAGATCACCCAGTTCAAGGCCCACGAGAGCGCAATCACCACCATCATCACCCGGCACGCGTTCCACACAATCATGACCACATCGCTGGACGGGTTGCTAAAGGAATGGAACCTGACCACCTGTGAGCTCCTTCGGCGCCTGGACATCGGAGAGCAGCTCTTCCAGATGCAGTTCCTCAACGAGCAGACCTTTTTCCTATGTACCCTGTACACCTTCTCCATCCGCACCGTCAACAACTTCTGCCAGCTCTTCAGCAGAACCAAGTCCATCCTCACGAAGCTGGTGCGGGTGCAGTGTGGACCAAACAAGGCCCGCATCCTGGCAGCCACGGAAGACGGGGTCATCCGATTCCTATCCCCCGTCACGGGAGAAATGCTGTTTGTCACCTGGCCCTTCCAGGTACTGGAAAAGGCCCTGGACTATGTTTATGACCCAGACAGAGAGGAGCTGCTGGTGACGATGGGCACAAACGACATCTACGTGCTGGACACCACCAAGAACCCCTGCCCAGTCAAGCAAATCTTGCGTGTCACCGACAGCATAGACAAGGTGTTGTGCCTGGCCTACAGCCGCCTGGACCTGGAAGGCCGCACCTGCAGCTTCATCTTCAGTGGGTACAAGAGCGGGAAGGTGCGCACCATCACCCAGAACTTGTATCGGATGGGGAACCGCAAATTGCATGACGGCATGGTGGTGGCACTCAGCAGCATCTCAGCCTCAGGGAACCTGTCCTACCACTCGCGGGAGTCTTCCTACCTGTGCTCCTATGGCCAGGACCAGTACATCATCCTCTCCGATGTTCTCTTAAAGAACAGCTACCTAGAGGTGTTACCTTTGGTGGTCATCCCAAGCTTCAACTGCCGCGTCAACAACCTCCTGCTCATCCCCGGCTACATCTGTGCCCTGACAGAGCACAACCGGGTCCGACTGTGGCGCCAGGCATCCCTGGTCCCTGGCCAGAAGAATCGCTTCTGGAAGGAGACTGCCGCCCTGCACTCCACCACCATCACTTCCTTTGACTACTGCCACACCCTCAGCATGATGGTGACCAGCGGCTCTGATGGCACCGTGCGCGTCTGGGACATCCTGGGGCAGATGCTGGTGGAGTTTGATACGAGCCTCAAATTCAGTAGAGTCTGCTTTGCCAACCAGCGGGGAGACCTGGTTGTGGGCTGCAACCAGAATATCTACTTCATCCCATGCATCTTATACTTGCCCAGAGATCACCTCTACATGCTGGCGTCCCGGTGTGTGAAGGACGAAATGATCGAGCACCCCTTGGCCTTTCTGCCTCACTTCCTCCTCACCTTTGACATAGTCTTTGTGCCTAAGTACGTATGGGGAGGGGAAGGGAAGGGAAGGGAAGGGAGGCAGGCAGGCAGGGCGGGATGTGAATGTTGGAGAATGTTGGAGAGGTGGGCAGAGAAGACACAGCTGCAAAAAGGTGAACCCCACTCCCAGTTTCCAATTCAAGTGATACAGGCAACTTGTTTCCCACCAATGGCCACTGACCTTTGCAACTGTCATGGAGCAGAAACAAAAGGGGGAACATACCGTGTCCAAATGGTTCTAGCACTCAGTACCAGTAGCCAGTCTCCAGGTCAATGGACTGTCTATGAAGCCATGGCTGCGGAGCAAGAATAGTTAAAATTTTGGGCCCAAGAACTGCATTCAAGGTTAGCCAATCCTCTGAGGTCTGCATGGCATATGCACACACGCACACACACACGGGCTGGCCAACATATCGATATATTGTCCAAAGTCAGTTTGAAGTCAGTATTGTAACATCCGTTTCATAGTTTTTGACCTGGCAATATACTGCAAATCATGACTTGTGTTAGGGATGGGTGATATATTGTCCCAAACCAATTTCAAGTCCATATCATGATACTGGTTTCATAATTTTTGATCGGCAATATACAGTGGACCCTCAGGTTATGTTACCTTCAGGTAATGTAACTTTCGGGTTGCGAACACGGCAAACCCGGAAGTGTATACTTCCGGGTTTCGCCACATGCGCATGTGCAGAAGCACTCTGCGCGCCACATGCATGTGCAGAAGTGCTCTATTGAGCCGCATGTGTGCGCAGAAGTGGTGCCTCTAGATGCGGACTTTTCGGGGTACGTATGGACGCCCGGAACGAATTAAGTTCGTATCCGGAGGGCCCACTGTATTGTGAATCATGGGTGTGTGTGTGAGTGCTATGCAAAAATATGGGCGAAACCGTGAAGCCAGCCAATGCCTCTACATAGCTCCATCCTTTTTTCAGACATTGTGATATACAGTGCTATTTTTCTCTAGAAAAGGGTGTGCCGGAACTCACCATGAACGCCTCCCTCATTCTCTCAGAATGGCAATGGCAGCCCACCTAAAAGGTGCCAGAACTGAGTTCCGGTGAGTTCTGGTTGGGAAAAAGCCCCGGTGATATATCAGTATATCGCAATGTTTAGCTGGTTATATATCACAAAGCTGAAAACCAGATACCGCCCAACTCTAATGCAGACCACCAGGGTCAGTTCATTACATTCTGCTGCCTGAGGCAAAGGACAAGATGCCCCCCCCCCGCAAGGCACATACAGAAGACAGTAGGACCGACAGTGGAATCTTACTCCAATACTGGGGAAAGGACAATGAAGGCAGCAGGCTAGGGTAGGGGGTACAGGGCAGGCCGCAGGGCACTCGCATCTCTGGCCATTCCCCCATCCCACAGCATCTGCTGCCTCATTATGGGCTGACCCTGCAGACCACACTCTGCAGACCCACCCCAACAGCGCACCCGCCACCCACTGACCCCCTTGAGAGCCTTCCTGCCTGGCATCTTTATTTTAACCAAGTGTCCCCTTCATGTTCTATTTAACAGCAGTGAATATTCAAACTCCCAGCATGTCACTGTACCGCTGTGCCCACCCCCACCCCAAGGCAGAGCTGGCGTGCATAGAAAATATGGGGATTTCTGGGCTACATTACTAGCAAGGAATCATCGCTTCTGCGTGTGGCCCCCTACATTTAAAGCGCATGGCTTCCCGCAGAGGAATCCAGCGCCCACAGAACTACAGTTCCCAGCCCCCTTAACAAACTAGACTTTGGGTGCTTTCCCTCCCCAGGTATCGCCAGATAGGGAGGCTGGCCAAGAAGTATGAGCGTCTGGAGCCCATCTCCAACCACAAAGAGGTGGTGATGGAGAACAACATGGCCACCGTTATGCATTTCATCGGCAAGGACATGAGCAGCATCCCTGGGTCAGATTTCTACGGGGAACTGCAGTCCATCAGGGAGCCGCAGCCGGAGTTCTTCGTGAAATACCAGCTCCTCCCGCAGCAGGGTGCCAAGGCAACCCCGGAGAAGAAGACGCTTCCCGCCGAGCTTCCGCCAGCACTACCGCCGTCCCGTGTGCTTCCTCCGCTGGTCGAGCCCATCCCCATCCTCGGCAGGATACCTTTCCAAGCCGGGCGCACGTGGCCTATCGCCCCCGATGGCTACGTCCCCAATTCGGTTATCCGTGCCCACCTGTTCCCGAAGGGGACGCCCGAGGCCCTGCAGTGCAGCTTGGACCTGAGCAGGCAGCCCTTGCCCAAGCGCAAGATGGTCAAGATCCAGCTGCCGGAGGGGGAGGAGGAAAAGCCTGAAGACACAGAGAAAGGCCCAATGAAAAAGCCACAGAGGCGGCGGGCTTCCATGGCCTACACAGGGGTGATGCGCACCCGGGACCTGCTGTCCGACATCGTGTCCAAGCCCTGGCTGCGGCACAAGCCCAGCGACAACACCTTGCCGTCCGTCACAAAGGCCATCCTGAACCTCATGGACGACGTGCCCTTCTCCACGTACTTGCTGTGCACGGGTGCCCTCGTCCAGCTCGCCGAGTCCTACCCGCTGCCAGACAAGGTCCAAGAAGATGCCTTTGAGCGACTCATCCAGGACACCACCCACAAGGAGGTCAGCGCAGCCATTCAAAGGGCTTGTGGGGAGGGGGCAGCACAGGGACATTTGCAATCTGTACTTTTACCAGCTTCATAGAAGCACAGATTTTATAGTGTTGGAAGGTACCCCACGGGTCATCTGGTCTGGCCCCCTGCAATGTGGGAATCATAGTTGCAGAACCCCTGGCAGAGGACCACCCAAACTCCGCTTACAAACCTCTAAGGAAGGAGAGTCTGCCACCTTCCGTTGTCACAGAATCATCAAATTATAGAGTTGGGAGGGACCCCACGGGTCATCTAGTCTGGCCCCCTGCAATGCAGGAATCACAGCTAAAGTTTGGAAGGGATTTCTCCCTTTTCTCTGGCCAGGTCCTCTCCTTGCAGAATGGGAGCTGCGAGGAGCGGGTGATGGGTTGCGGCTGGAGGCTGGGTGGAGACCTGGTTGGGGGCAAAAGGAAAGCAGGGGGCTGAGGGAAGAGGAAAAAGCCACCCAGAAGTGTGAGGCATTTTAATGATGGAGGGGCTGAAACCAAAGAACCGAGGTCTGTAAAGTTTTCTGACTGGATCCAAAAAGAGCTAGAATGCTCCTCATGGGGGGGGGGGACACAGGCTGAGGGATCCCATCCCCTCCAACATTTCTCCAAAGGAAAATGGGGGCAGGTTGTTCCACTTCAAGAAGCTTCTTCCACATTTGATCTCCCGCACACACAGGCATCCATGTGCGCATCTACCAGAGCCGCTCACAGCATCTCCGCCTGACCTGCCTCACAGGGTTGTTGTGAAGAAAAAAAATGTGTGAGGGGGAAGGGATCCTATATAGCCCCTTCCACAGATTAACGGAAGGAAACAACATTTTAGCTGTAAACTGCCTTGAGTCCCTTTCAGGGGGAAAGGCGGAGATGATGATGATAATAATAATAATAATAATAATAATAATAATAATAATAATAGGAAGAAGAAGCTGTGAGAATGACCAGGAACTTATCAGAGCATAAATCCTATTGAACTCAGTGGGAACTGAGTCAAAATTCTTAGTATTTCAGTGTAAGGCTGACACATCTGGACCCTTTTACCTGAGAGTAAGCTCCATTGACTAAAGTGCGACTTACCTCTGAGTAAGACGGTATAAGCCCCCCCCCCCTTACAATAAAGGAAAGAAACAATCCATTCGTTTCCTCAAAAATGGCTCGCTGAGGAAGCATCGCAATGAAAGATGCAACGAAAGTAGACTGGCGACCTTTTCCTTCAAAAGCATAGGAACCGCTTCGCCGGCCACCTTCACCATTTCCTTCATCGGGTGCAGGGATCTTATTTCCAGCAGAAACAGGACTCCCGTTTTTTTGCAGCTCCAACATACACAGAGAGACCACTTTTAATTGTTCTCCAAGACATGGAGGGGAAGGGAAAGGGCAAAGCGGGACGTCCTGGGATCAAATGAACCGCCCTGAGACCTCTGGGTAGAGGGCGGTATATAAATTCAGTAAATAAATAAATCAAACAGGATGCCTTCTGCAATTCCGGGGCTGTTCCTGGAAGATCAGGGCGCTTGTAGGATGTGGGAGCCAGTGCAGCCGGGAGCCACCGGCTTTTCCCGCCTTTTTTGTTTCTGCCATTGTTCTTGCCTGTTTCGCCTCAGCCCCATGGCGGCCTCTGCCACTTCCCGCCTCACCCTTCCCCAAGAGAGGGAGAGATGGCTGGTCGGGTGTCATCGCCAGCAGCCCCACGAATCCTCTAGCACCTCATCCTGGCGCCTCACAGGGGCCCCTCTCCGTGCCCCCTTGGTACTTCACAAGGCCCGAGGAACAGCCATTTTGTTTTATTCATGACATTTGCAGGCTGCCCTTCCTCCCAAGGGCCCCTGCCCCCCCGAGGTAAAAACAAAATGGAGAGCCTCGTTTTCTGAGGGAAAGGCTCCCCCCTCAGAGACTGAAAGCGGTGACTGTGTTGATTCATCTCTCACCTTTTTCCCTGACGGGATTAAGGTTCTTTTTCCTCAGCCTCTGCTCCCTTTCAGGTCATGGCTAGCCAGGCTGGAAAATCATGGCTGCCTGGCACTCAGGGTTTGGGTTTTATTCTTTGGTATTGAAACACGCTGCTCCAATCTCCACAAGCGGCGCGAGATTCCAGGGGTTGCAGGCGGACCTTAATAATAACAACAATAATAACAATAACAATAATGTTATTATTTACAGGTGAAACTCAAAAAATTAGAATATCGTGGAAAGGTTCATTTCTTTCAGTAATTCAACTTAAAAGGTGAAACTAATATATGAGATAGACTCATGACATGCAAAGCGAGATATGTCAAGCCTTTATTTGTTATAATTGTGATGATTATGGCGTACAGCTGATGAGAACCCCAAATTAACAATCTCAACTTTGGGGTTTTCATCAGCTGTACGCCATAATCATCACAATTATAACAAACAAAGGCTTGACATATCTCGCTTTGCATGTCATGAGTCTATCTCATATATTAAACTCCAGTAGCTAATGAAAACAATTGCTTACATAAATGGACTTTTCCACGATATTCTAATTTTTTGAGTTTCACCTGTATATTATTTATATGCCCCAGGGTCTGTGTTGGGACAAATGAGGCTCCAAGGAGACTGTGGTGCTTTTAGGATATATGGTTTATTTCCACAAGCATTCAACCTGAACTTAGAGGAAGGGGCTCACGGCATTGGCACCCCAAATGGTCCCTGCTTCTTCCGTAGCCGTAGCCTTGCCCTCAGATAGACGTCATGCCGGCCAAACTCCAACCCACCGGTTTAAACCCTCGGCTTTTATTGGCTTTATTAACGGTGAACCCTGAAATTTCCACATCTACTAATACCAGAGGCGTATCAGTGGGTCCACTGCCCCTCTTGCTGCACCCTAATAAACGCCTGAGCCTATCTGAAAGGCACATTTAGTCCAGCAATTTCCTGGTTCTAGCACCCCAACCTCAATGAATCATTCCGGGTGTCCTGCACCCACAGATTCCTAACAGTGTTGCAACATCTGTGCCAAACCCTTCTTCTGAGGAACCTTGAAAGGGGGAAAGTAATTATCCCTAGTAATTATCCCAAATAGCCCCCCCCAACACACACACACACAGAATAACCCCATGGAGCTGGCTAAACAGAGGGACTCCTCCTCCTCCTCTTCTTCTTCTTCTTCTTCTTCTTCTTCTTCTTCTTCTTCTTCTCCGTCTCCTCCTCCTTCTCCTTCCATTTCAGGGGGTTGGACTGGATGACCCTCAGGTCCCTTCCCACTCTATGATTCTATGATGAGTTATAATCTAATATAGAACCTTCCATTATTATTATTTGTTACCATGCTTCACCCGAGGACAACAGGGAGGTTTACAGGGAGGGATCAACAGCCCAGGATCAGTCAGTGAGTTTTGTGTCCAAGTTGGGATTTGTTAGGTGCCAGGAAAGGTTGGAGCACAGCAGCCACGCTGGCATGCCCAGAGGTGAACGTTTCATGCTCAGGATGCCCTCCTCTCCATCCGCTCAGCAACACTGGCCACTTATCGCTTGCCCTGCCCCATTTTCAAAGGGCTGTGTGCTCTTCACCTTAGTTGCGATTCCAACAACTTTATTTTTTTTAGATGATTTTTATTAACACCCACCCCTCCAAAAAATTGCTATACAAAACCCTACAAAACACAGTGGTCCAGACCCAGGTGCTCACCCCTGAGCTCATGTGTACGAGGATATGGACATCTGTTCTTGCTCCATAGGTGAGGATGAGGCTGGCAGCCTGGGAGACCTTAGGGAAGATGGACCTGCTGAGCGAACAGGAAGTGGTTCCCCTGGCCCGAGCCCTGCTGGACGATAACAAGAAAGTGCGTGAC
Organism: Lacerta viridis; assembly: GCA_900245905.1. Lineage (NCBI taxonomy): Eukaryota > Metazoa > Chordata > Lepidosauria > Squamata > Lacertidae > Lacerta > Lacerta viridis. The sequence continues at coordinate 743,479 of OFHU01001757.1, read as the reverse complement.
CTGGCCCGGTCACTGCTGGACTCTGTGGCTGGCATCACAGACAAATTTGTCCTGAAGAAGGAGATGCAGCGGATGGCGGATTCCAGCCTGGTAGATTTGTAAGTGTCTCCTTTGAGGCATGAGTGGGGTATCCCCGACCCCCAAAGCAACACCCCCTGTGGCTCAGAGGAGCTTCCTGGAAGGGTCTCTTTTGCAGCTTCTGTCAAAGTTAGACCCAGCTGTTCCCTGCCCAACTGGGTTATGATGCTGCTCTGTGCTATACCCAGGTGTAGGCTATGACTGAGGATGAGGAGCTTAAAGGTGGGCCTCACATATGACACACACCCAGCACATTTGCACAGAGCTGTGTGTGTCCAACTAGCCAACAGCAGAAGCCCTGTCCTGAAATAGCTAAAACATCCCCTCAATGAGATGAACAGCAAGATTGAGAAGTTTTGAAAGGGAGTAAGATATTTTGCTTTTCAGCTGGTTACTCTTTGCTCCAAGGGACATGGGTGGCGCTGTGTTCTAAACCAGAGCCTCTTGGGCTTGCTGCTTGCCCATCAGAAGGTCGGCGGTTCGAATCTGCTCTATGGTGGTGAGCTTCCATTGCTCTGTCCCAGCTCCTGCCAACCTAGCAGTTCGAAAGCACACCAGTGCAAGTAGATAAATAGGTACCTTTTCTGTGCACTCTGGCACTCGTCACGGTGTGCCAGAAGCGGTTTAGTCCTGCTGGTCACATGACCCAGAAAGCTGTCTGTGGTCAAATGCTGGCTCCCCCCGCCTGAAAAGTGAATAGTTGCCTTTGACTGGACTTAACCGTCCAGGGGTCTTTTACTTTTATCTCTTTGCTCCTTCCAGGTCTTCATTTGGTCGCGATCTAGACGCCTTCCCTCGCAGAGTGCGGGCTGCCGGCATCATGGCAGAGACAGTGGATGAAGCTAAGGTCGCCCTGACAGAAGGAGCACAGAAGCTCATGACTCGGGTTGAGAACCAGCTGACAGCCAATCTGTACTTGATGAACGAGATCCCATCCAAAGCAGCTCGCGACCGCCGCCCAACCGTTTCCCGTCTTAAGTCACCACCTCTGAGAACCTCTGAAGACTTTACCACCCCCGAAGCCCTTCCTGCAGGACAGGCGCGGTGGCTGGGAATCTTTGGCAAGCCTGAGAGGAAAGCTGCTGCTGCTCCCCTTTTCGCCACTGAAACAGGCAAGTACAACTAACTCCCTGCCTAGAGAGGGCATCTTGAAGCGCTGTTGCTTGGAGGAGTGCCATTCCGAGGCTCGCCACCATCCTCTGGGGCTATCACCTGCTTAGGCTCCCTGGTAGGTCAGGCTGTCCTGACTTGGACTGGCAACTGTGGTCAGCGTCCGATGAAGTTGGTTTGTCTCCCTTTTCACTTGCACAAGCAACCTTGAATCCCATGGTAGAAAGTTGTGGAATGACTGACACTTCCACTTGCGCTGCACCTAGGAAGCACGAGTGCAAGTACTTTCCCCCTTGCCTCATTCCTTTCCGGGGAAACCTGCTCTTTAGTGAGAGATCAGAACCAATGTCACTCCAGGAAAAAAATCAAAACCGTTTGCTCCGGTTGGGCGTTAAATAGCAGTTTTCCTGCAGGGAAAGCAGAGGCACAAGAGGAAGTGTGTGTTGGAGGAACTAGACATGGAAGATGGGGTTCATTTCCCTCGTGAGCAAAAATCTCCCCATTTATGTGATAAGTCAACAGGCGCAAGGTCAGCCAAGCTAGTTGCTATGGCAATGGCCCAGTGTAACCTATGTAAGTGATTCAGGCATGTCAGCTCATTAGTCTGTCAGTGAGTCTGTCAGTGAATCAAATTCTGCACTACATCTTGAAGCTGGGGCAATGGAGATACTTTGTGCTTGTACAGTATATATGTACAGCATTTTCATGCGCTCTGGCTTCTGTCACGGTGTTCCATTGTGCCAGAAGCGGTTTAGTCCTGCTGGCCACATGACCTGGAAAGCTGTCTGTGGACAAACACCAGCTCTCTCAGCCTGAAAGCAAGATGAGCGCTGCAACCCCATAGTTGCCTTTGACTGGGCTTAACGGTCCAGGGGTCCTTACCTTTACCTTTTTTTTACATCTGTATCTTCAAAGCCTACATATCAATGTCCAGAACTGTATTACTGAAGCCTTATCTTCTGCAACAGTTAACTGTTTTGGACCTGAAGCCGCCTCTGTGTGGTGAGTGGGATGGGGGACAACTTCTGCTACATGGGTATCTCCCCTCAGATTCCCAACATTGTTCTGCCCACGTCTCTGGTTAATCTCACTCCTTTCCTTGTCCCCTCACAGGTGGTGGTGATAGGCTCCCCAGGATCCAACAGGCACGAGGCAAAGGGCTCATTGCGCCAGTAGTGAGTGCAGCAGGTCTGGAGGAGCGCAGCCCCAGCTTCAGCCCCACCCCCAGCATTGCCACCGCCAGCACCAGTTCCAGCAGCACCAGCTTCAGCAGTACCAGCAGTGGCTCCACGTGGCGGGAGGTGCGGCAGGCCAGGAGGGAGCTCAGGGCAAAGGAGAAGGGGAAGGAGAAGGAGAAGGGGGAGAAGGAGAAGGAGAAACAGCTCAGGTCCAAGTTCCCTCCCATCGTTTCCCACGAGGCCCCGAAGGTGCTCAAGGTGCGCAAGAAGGCCCAGCCCATCCTCTTGCAGCGGCGTGACACTCGCACCCAGCTCTACACTGAGATGCTGAAGCACCAGAAGGACAAAAAGGAGATGCAGGCTGCCGCCCTCCCAACATCGGAACTCAAGCCAGAGATTGGTGCTCTGCCGCCTAAACCCAGCCAGGCGGCTGTCCCCACCCTGCCGCCAATGCCCACCAAAGGCAGCCTCATTGACCCTAATCAGGAGTACAGCTCTGACAAGACCAAGTGGCGCGCCGACCTCCACAAGCTGTTGATGCTCCGCATTGGCCCCCACATAGAGGGCCGCACTGCAGCTGAGGACCTCCTGGCCTCAGCCCGGTATGCCCTGGGTGGCCGCACCATGTCCTGGGAGGACATTGCCAACCTCAGCCAGGCCCTCCTCACTTCCCAGGAGAAGGCAACCGTTGAGGAAAGGGCATGGAAGGCATATATGGAGGGTCTGCAAAAGCCCTCACCAAGCGAGCCGTCGCCCCAGCCTTCCACAGAGAGCCTGGAGAAGGTGGTGGGAGTCACGAAGAAGCAAGAGGAGTTCAGCAGTTCGGAGACAGAGTTTGAGAGTGAGAGTGAGGAGGAAATCCTTAAGGGGAAGGGAGTGAGAGAGGGGAGAGTGGGCAAGCGAAAGAAGAGAGGCCGGGGGGCTGGAGAACAGGAAGGGAAGTCAGCCTCTGACAAAGAAGTGGCAGGGAAAGTGGTGGCAAAGACGGCTAAAGAGGCACACCGGGCAAAGGAGCGGGAGGCGGCCAGGATAAGAATGCGAGAGGCAATCAAGGAAAGAGACCGAGAGGCGGCCAGGGAAAGGGAGCTGGAGGCGGCCAAGGCAAGGGAGCATGAAGAGGCCAAGGCAAGAGAGCTGGAGGCAGAAGCCATAGCAAGGGAGCGAGAGGTGGCCAGGGGGAGAGAGCTGGAGCTGGCCCGTCGGAGGGAGCGTGAGCGTGAGGCAGCTGCAAGGAAACGGAAGAGACTGGGGAAGCTGGTTGACAAAGACAGAGAGGGCCTTGAGGGGCCAAAGCTGGCCAGTAGAGAAGCCCTGAAGCCCATCCTCAAGGAGTCGGAAAGGAAGCTGGTTGAGATAACTGAGAGCACCCTAGCCGAGGTGAGGGGCAAGGCCAAAGAGAGGATGATGGATGAGCTCAAGGAGAAAGCACTGGTTGAAGCCAAGCACCGGGCCAAGGAAGATGTGAAGGTGAAGGCGCTGGCCGAAGCCAGGGACCTGGCCCTGATCGAAGCCAAGGAGCAGGCGCTGCTCAAGGCGCGGAAGATGGCCATGGCGGAAGAATGGGAAAAGGTGATGGCTGAGGCACGCAGGAAGGCGCAGGCAGAGCTGGAGGAGAGGGTGATGGCCGAGGCGATGAAGATAGCCCAGGCCGAGAAGAAAGAGGGGGAGGAGGCCAAGGAAAGGATCCGGGAACTGCTCAGCTCACTAGTGCTGGAAGTGGACGAGGCCAGGGTCCTGGAGCTGGCCAGGGAAATGGGCTTGGTAGTGGATGAGGAGAGGATACTGGAGCTGCTCAGGGAAATTGCCTTGGAGGTGGACGAGGCGAGAGTCCAGGAGCTGGCAGAGTTAAGGCGCGAAGAACTGGTGGAGGCCATTGCTCAGAGGCTGGCTAAGGAAAAAATGTTGGACCTGTCTGAGTCAAAACTCAATGAGCTCATTGAGGCCAAAGCCATGGAGATGGCCCAGGCAAGAGCGAGGGCCCTGGAGGGAGAGGGGGAAGGAACTGAAGAAATGGCTAAAAGAAGACGGAGCGTTATCCATTGGGGAGAGGAGGGGGAGGAAGAGGAAGAGGAGGAGTGGGAGTGGGAGGAGGTGGAAGGCACGGAGGAAGGAGAGGAAATGTGGGAAGACCTAGTAGAGAAAACCTTTGAGTTCCTCAATGATGAGGAAAGAGAGGCACTGATAGCCATGTGGGAGGAAGAAGTGACTCCAAAGCTAGAAGACGACCAACTTGCGCTTTCAGAACGTGCTCAGCTGTTCTTGGACATCCTGACTCAGCCAGAGAAGCTGGAGTCCAGCGATGCCAACACCTACAAGCGCCTCTTCCAAGTGCTGTCAATGCTCGAGGTTTCTTCAGGGGTGGAGGCCGAAGCCCTGGCCGGGGCTTTTCTGCAGAAAGCGCAGCAGATCTTACAGGAAGGGGAGGAGATGAAGGGGCTCTTGAGCAAAGGGCACTCTACTCTGCTGCAAGAGCTCAAAGAAGCAGTGGAGGCCTACCAAATCTGGAGCGCTGATTCTCAGGAGCATGCAGCCAAGATGAAGATCCTTCAGAAGACCGCCCTGACAGTGTTGCAGGCGAGGAGCCTGAAGACAAAGCTGCAGAAAGAGGCCAGGAAGAGATCCTTGTGGGAGAGCGTGAAGAAGGAGTGGGCAGAGGACAAAGGCAAGTTTATTAAGAAGAGCTTCCTGAACAAGAGGCTGAAGGAAGCCTTAAAAAAACTGAAGGCTGCTGAAGAAAAGGCTGAGCAAGAAAGAATACAGCAGCAGCGAATGGAAAGGCGCCTCAAATTCAGATCCCGGCCCATTGTGCTAGGCGAGGTGAAGGAGAGAGACATGGAAAGGCCAGAGTGGGAGAGGAAGGAGGCGGATGAGGACCAGAAGAAGAGAGGAGTGCTTGGCCGGAGCTCAAGCAAGATAACGTGGTCCCTGGTGGGGAAGGAGGAGAAGGAGAAGGCCTGGAAGGCCATCATGCTGACGGAAGGGCTGCCCATGGCCCCCCCGGTTATCAGGCCAAAGAAGTACCGGCTTCCACAGGACTCTCTGTACAGACGTGACCAGCCAAAAGTGCAATTCCTTCGGCGGGGCCTTACCAGGGGTCCCCCTAAGCACGCCTTCCGCCTGGATGAGGACAAAGGGGTTGACTGGGAGAGGTTTATGAAGCTCTACCAGTCCCTCGCGATCCTGAAGGAGCAGAGGGGGGGTATCGAGTCGTCGGCGTGGCAGGAGCAGACCACCAAGCTGCTAGACCTCTACGGCATGAGGAACCCGCTCATCCACGCCATGACGCAGCAGCTGCTGCTGGGCGACCACAGAGAGCGCACACCTGTCAAGGGCATCACCCTGAAGATGCGGAAGGCGCAAGCTGGTTTGGGGGCAAGGATACTCTACGAGATGATCCATCACTCTGTTCGGCTTCCCCCCAGGCTTCCCGCCTGGCATGGCATCATCCCGCTCAGCTATCAGAACAATGTGCACACCTTCAAGGTCCGGGGCATCACCCGCTATGGCACCCTGTCCCTCAAGTGGAAGACCACCGTTGCCAGGGGAAAGGCCGCCAGGCTGCGCTTATATGTCCACTCAGGCTCCCAGAGCAAATAGCCCCCCTTTTTCGTTTTGTTTTTTAACCCAGAGAGAAATATATAGATTTGTATGTGTGTGATGTTCTTTTTTACTGAATATTTTCGAGAGTCGCATCAGACATCCCTCGGTGAGCTGCATTGACAGGGAGTTGCAAGGTGTTCCCAGGGCAGGGAATGATCCTTGAATTGCCCAGTGGAATAAACATGATGCAGATGCCATCTGCCGTTGCCATTTTGAGTTGTTATTGTTAGAGAAGGCGCCAAGCTAAACTGTGGAGCAGGAAGCAGTGATGGTCACCAACTTAGACAGCTTCAAAAGAGGGTTGGGCAACACGAAGGGGAATAAAACTATTGGTGGCTACTAGTGACAATCCTAGAATCGCAGAGTTGGAAGAGACATCAGGGGTCCTCTAGTCCAACCCCCTGCAATGCAGGAATCTCAACTAAAGAATCCTTGACAGATGGCCATGACCATGGCTGTGCTCTGCCTCCACAGTTGTGACTAAATCCCTAAAACGAGGGACAGGTGATAGTATAATAAACAATAATTCAAACTTGACTGAAAAATGGGGTGAGGGTCCCCAAACAACTTGGTGAACTTACGACAAATATATATATATATATATATATATATATATATATATATATATATATATATATATATATATATTACTCAAATGAAAACCCTGAAAACTGAAACCCTAAACTGAAACCCTAACGAGCTGCCGGCTCTCCCTCGTTTCACTGGATACTCCGTCAGTTTCCTCAGAGGGAAATTAGAAAGTTATCAAGATTAAATCACGCCTAAAACATAACGAACCTGTCTCTTTAAGAAATCAATTCTTACCCAGTATATAAACCAGGAAATAGGCAACATCAGCAGCAGTCTCTATGAAGTGCTTGTAGCATTTGGTCACAGGAGCCCGTGCGGCTTCGTCTTCAAAACTATGCTTTTTTGTTAATACAACTATTTAGGTCAGCTATCCCGAGTTTAAACTACACGGAATTTTTTGGGAGGACTCTCCCCCCCTACTGCTCATTATTCTTTTGATATATATATATTTGTATAAGTTCACCAAGTTGTTTGGGGACCCTCACCCCATTTTTCAGTTACGTTTGAATTATTCTTTATTACACTATCACCTGTCCCTCGTTTTAGGGATTTAGTCACGGCTGAGTATCCGATACTTTTCCCCCCCCTTGCTTACTTGCATCCCGTGATTGTCTTTCTGTTTTCTGCCTCCACAGTTGGCATGCAACTGTTCAGCCACTGTGAGAACAGGATGCTGGACTAGGTGGGCCCCCTTTGGCCTGATCCAGCTGAAATAAGGAGACCTCACGGAAGCTCCTACGTTCAGAAGCATTTGGGCACTGAGTATCACACACATCTCTCCCGGCACTGGGAAGCTAATTCACTCTCGCAGGTGCTAAGTTATGACCATGAAAAAAAACCAGAAGGCTAGCAGAGCCAGACATGTCTTTAGGTTATATGGTTTTATTTCCGCATATATACAGCCTGAGCATAAGATGGAGGGGCTCACGGCATTAACATCCCAGCAGAACTTGTTTCTCTCTTAGTCGCAGCTTTGGATCCAGCACAGAGCAAGCAGGTCTTCGGGTCTCCAGCTTCCAACCTGCTTCCAGTTCAGCTCTCACACCACTCTGGCTATTGTTTATCCCGGTGGTGGGCAGAAGGTGCAGGAACTCTCTCCTTCCTTGGAAGTTTTTAAGCAGAGGTTGGATGGCTTTAGTTGAGGTTCCTGCATTGTGGGGGGGGGTTGGACTAGATGACCCTTGGGTGTCCTGTCCAACTGTGATTCTATTATTCTAGGGCCCCCTCAGTTAGCTGTAGCCCTTGCAACCCGGTTCCTTCTTTTGGGATGCAGACGAGGACACTCGAGTTGCCAGCTAAAGTCACTGCCTTACATAGAACCTTCCCTGATCTGTGCAACAATAGAATCTTTATGTTAGAGTCCAACCCTCAAAGAGTACAGGATCCCAAGAATTGGAAAGGACTCCGGGCATCATCCAGGCTGACCCCACAAACCCACAACAATAATAAAAATCTCTAGGCAGCCCCTACCTTGCCAGCCAGGACAGAAGCAAGAGATGCCCATAGAAGACAAGGAAAAATCAAGCACTCTAGGTTAGCTCAGAGAGGACAACAGCCTCTCTCCTTCCAGGAGAAAAAAGGCACCAGCAAAGCCCTGAATTCCTGCTCTTGCTAACTCATGCCTTATGCTACAGGTAGGTAGCCGTGTTGGTCTGCCATAGTCAAAACAAAACAAAATAAAAAATTCCTTCCAGTAGCACCTTAGAGACCAACCAAGTTTGTTCTTGGTATGAGCTTTCGTCTGCATGCACACTTCTTCAGATACACAGTCTTATGTATCTATTATGTAAGACAGATACATGTCTTATGGCATATCTTTGTGTGTGCGTGTGGAGGAATGCATTTTTTTTTTAGGTTCTTGGCATTTTAAAATGCCAGCTGTCTGCAAGAAGTCACTGGAACAGAAGCTTCTGCATCCCACTGAGTCTTGGGCTCGGAGGGTGTCTGAGGGAGCAACTGAAGGAGACTGGCTTTTGCTGCAAGCTGAGAGGAGATAGATAGATAAATAAATAGATAGACAGACAGACAGACGCACATGATGCCCCTCCCCCTGGAAATCCACACTCTGAGCAACACCCCTCCAAAAAAAAAAATATTTGGGATATTTGCATTGGAAATGACGTGTCCAGGGGATTTTTAAAAAGTTGACCTATCTAAAAAATAGAATCATCACTTGCCACATCATCATCATTATACCGCCCTTCATCCGATGATCACAAGGCAGTTTATAACACAAAAATGAATACCACAGTAACACTCCCCCCTCCCGCCCAGTTTAAAAGATGCTTTAATTAGCCACAGAAAGAAGAGGATCCCTGGGGGCTACTAACCAGGGTGGCTTGGCTCTGCCCTTCACAGTCAGAGACAGCAATGCTTCGGAATACCACAGGAGAGGACAGGGCTCTTGTGTTTGCTTGCAGGGCGTCTGGTTGGCCACTGTGTTGTAGCGTGGGGAAGCCACAGTGCTGCGCGAGCTTCCAGAGTTCGGCCAGAAATGCGGTTACTGACTCCCCAGCACGCTGTTGTCTCTTATGGAACTCCATCCGCCTGGCCATCTTGGTCTCGGTAGGCGCCAAATGGCTCGTTAGACGTGCAAGAATGTCTTTGAGAGATGTCTCACTCAGCTTCGCTGGGGTGAGCAATGCCTTGGGCAGCTTGAAGGTCTCGGACCCACAGCAACTCAGGAATGCAGCCCTTCTTTTGCCGGCATCAGTGATCCCTTGAGCCACCGCGAAGGACTCGAAGCGTTCAGCGTAGTCCTCCCACGTGTGTGGCTCTCTGATGGCTGGGAGGGCTCCAATACCCTTGGACTCTCCATTCTCCGAGGAGCAGGGACGTCTTCTCAGCTGGGCAGTGAGTCTTGTTCTCTGCTGTAATCCAGACTATGAGGCAGGGCTGCGTTTAACTGCTCCTCAGCATTCCGGATCCCATCCTCGTCACCAGTTGTTGTAGCATGGGGATAGTGATTCAGCAAGTGATTTCAGCTCTCTGACATAGCAGGCAGGAGACAGCTTCTTCATGTAACACTCTTTATTCAGGCAAACAAGACTGGGGAACTGAGGAGAGGGAAGCTACATTTATAGGGACAGAAGACTGGCTAGAAAGGATACATTTTGGAGGGAACAATCTCAAGCAATCACAAAGCTGCCTTTTGGTGGGAACCAATAAGACTGAGGATCCAAATGCAGCAACTTGAATGAACCAATAGTAGCTGTTCCTTCTGGAACAGGAAGGCAGTTACTTTCCCCTAATGTGAATACAGACAATAGTAATACAGCTATGATAACCCTTGAATCAATACACAACACCGTGAGCACAGGATGCTGGACCAGATGGGCCCCCTTTGGCCTGATCCAGCTGCCAGGCTCTTCTTACGGAGGCCTATTGTGATAGCAGAACCTACATGCCCAGGAACAGTCTACCTCTGAATACCAGATAATGGGGAACAATTGGAGAATACTTTTGCACTTGGGTCCTATTTGGGGGTTTCCCTTTGGGGCATCTGGTTGTCCTCTGTGAGAAGTTGGACATGGTGGGCTATTGGCCCAACCCAGCCGCCCAGTTCTTCCTGCAGGTCCAGGGGCCTCCACATGATTTCACAAGGCCCTTGCAAGCTCCTTCCAGAACCCTGAAGCTGTTGCAGCTGCCCACCCAGGTGCCTCAGTCTGCTTTAGAAACAGGACAAACCTGGCAGGGTTTTGGGAAAATACGGAGCTGGCTTTTAGAACTCACCCACCCCCATCAAGGAAAATGAGACCCCTTTTGTCCGTCATCACAGGTCAGAGATAACAAAAAGAGGCAACAAAGAAAACAAGGCAAGCAGAGTCTTTCTCCCCCCCCCCAAGGGCAGGTGAAGGGCCCAGGGCAGGATTGGGGGACAACTTTTAAAGACTTTAGAAATTGCCCAGCTCCTTTGCCAAGTGCCACCCCAAAATTGTAACAGAGACTCACAAAATAGGAAGTCCTACAAAGGAAACTTGGGACATGTCTTGTCACCTGTCAATCAATATACCTAAGAATACCTGCTGATAGCGTTTCCTGGCCAGTCTGAGGCATCCTTTTGAAATGGCAAGAACCTTGGCACCAGAGTCTATTGACTGCGACCTGCTTCCATTCACGCTTGGCAATTTTAACAGATACTTGTCAAACAGGTTCACGGGGTGGGGGAGATTCAGCAATAACTTCCAGCTTAAACTTCCAGTTAAACCACAGAGCCTGCTCCTGCCCACCTAGCAGTTCAAAAGCACATCAAAGTGCAAGTAGATAAATAGGTACCACTCCTGCAGGAAAGTAAACAGCCAGAAGCGGCTTAGTCATGCTGACCCAGAAGCTGTACGCTGGCTCCATCGGCCAATAAAGCGAGATGAGCGCTGCATCCCCAGAGTCATCCGCGACTGGACCTAATGGTCAGGGGACCCTTTACCTTTATGTGGCTCAAGGGGTCTCTATTGTTCTATGTCAGGGCAGCCCAACTTTTCATACCAAGTGGGCCACCAGAGCATAGGCAGAAACCATTTTGCTCATGTCCAATTGACGCACGACTGCTTACCCAGCTTTGGGAAGGCAGCGCAAGGGCTGGGGAGGGGCAGCAACTTGCTGAGGGCCACCCAAAAGGCTTTGAGGGCCACATGTGTTAGACCACCCTGCTCTATGTACCATTTCAGACCTGTGGCTTATGTACTCATGTAGTGCATCTTATTTATGATGCCTTTATCATAAAAGCAGCCACTAACAACAGCACAAGCGTAGCAGAATACAACCATCTCCTTGCCCTTGGGTTTGCTGTCATGTCAGTGATTACATGGCGTTGGGTGTGGCATCCTTGAGCCACCAGGACCTCCCAGACACCAGCACCCCCGTCCCCTTGGCTGCAAAGCCCCCTGCCGCCACCACGTGCTTCCTAATCCCTGCTGTCTGCAGAGAGAGAGAAGCCTGTAATCCAGGGCCATTTCTGTGTCAAGGCCTTGCCTAACTCCATTCCCTTTGCACCTGGCCGAGACTTTGCCAGATGATCCCGGCTTGCAGGCCCTGGGGGTGCCCTGATCTCAGCGCAGACCCTCCCTGCCCCCCACGCCCCCTCCCAGGCCAGATGCTCTAGCATCTGTGTGGACCCTGGATGAGGCTGAGGGGGGCGGGGCGGTGTCAGAAGGAAAATGGATATTGAGTTATACCTGTTAGTAACTTTGCATTAATGTCAAAACAAAATCGAAAATTCTTTCCAGTAGCACCTTAGAGACCAACTGAGTTTGTTCCTGGTATGAGCTTTCGTGTGCATGCACACTTCTTTTGTTTTGACTATGGCAGACCAACACGGCTACCCACCTGTATTTGCATTAATGTAACATTTTTATATGTGGCTGTATGCTTTGCGATATTCTGCTTGGCTGTTGTTTATTGTTTTGTACACAGCTTAGAGATATTTTCAATATATTAAGCAGTGTAGAAATTAATCAATCAATCAACCAACCAACAATCAATCAATCAATCAATCTGTGGGATGTAAACACAGAGCAGTCAAAACATACCATTGCTAGAGTGGACATGAAGGGTATCTCAGTCCTCCAACCAAAGCTTCCTGTTTACCTGGACTGAGATAACTTCCTGTGTAACTAGAGGTGGGTGTGGTCTCACCTGTATACAAAACTCTTGAGACCAGACGCCATCTCTCTTTTTGGATTCGTCTCTTCAAGGAACAAGAAGAAGAAGAAGAGTTTGGATTTGATATCCCGCTTTTCACTACCCGAAGGAGTCTCAAAGCGGCTAAGCCATTCTCCTTTCCCTTCCTCCCCCACAACAAACACTCTGTGAGGTGAGTGGGGCTGAGAGACTTCAAAGAAGTGTGACTAGCCCAAGGTCACCCAGCAGCTGCATGTGGAGGAGCGGAGACGCGAACCCGGTTCCCCAGATTACGAGTCTACCGCTCTTAACCACTACACCACACTGGCTCTGGAATACCAGGAATATATATGTTATCCTGAGGCTTTAGCAAGCTACTAATTGCAAGATTGTGTTGGAATGCTTAGGAATGTAGATGAGGATATATTGATTGAGATATCCTATCCCAGCTTGTGTTAACAAGCTCCAAACTTAGCAGAGTTGCATTCCCTTTCTAAAGCACAGCAGAAACGGTTGCACAGGCTTGCTAAAGCCTCAGAATAACATATATATTCCTGGTATATTCCCCTTCTTCCCTCTTAAAAGTAAAGACACAACACAGTGCTCTTTAAAAGTATAAAAAGAGTTTACTCACAGCTTTTCATCCTGAGTTACAGTACAGTCTCAGAAGGCAGGCTAGCTTAGATAAATGTATTTACATGTGTGAAGCTATCTCCATAAGGGAGAAGGCTTCACCTGGCCTCTCTTGGCTGGAAGCCAAGAGAGCATCCTGTCCTAAGGTGTTCTTCTTGAAGAGACGAATCCAAAAGAGAGAGATGGCGTCTGGTCTCAAGAGTTTTGTATACAGGTGAGACCACACCCACCTCTAGTTACACAGGAAGTTATCTCAGTCCAGGTAAACAGGAAGCTTTGGCTGGAGGACTGAGATACCCTTCATGTCCACTCTAGCAATGGTATGTTTTGACTGCTCTGTGTTTACATCCCACAGAACGGACTTCCGGAATGGATTCCGTTTGACATCCGAGGTACCACTCTATTCCTGAAGAGGATGTGCTCTTGTAGGAGGCAGGGATGGCCGCCAACCCAGGTGGTTTTGGAAGAGGATTTGACCCATTCATGGAAGAGAAGTCTATCAATGGCCCCTAGCCAGGATGGCTCTGCTCTGCCTCCACAGCTGGAGGCAGAAATGCTTCTGAACACCAGTTGCTGGAAGCCACAGGAGGGGAGAGTTGCTCTTGTGCTTGGCCATTGTGAGAACAGGAGGCTGGGCTCAATGGGCCATTGGCCTGATCCAGCAGGCTTTCCGCAGGATCTGAAAAACACACCAGAAAAGAGGAGTCCACTCTGCAGGATCCATGGGCAGTATGCAGATGAGCAGTGTTCCCGGAGAACTACCAATTCTTGACTCCTTTGCTTTGTGTTGTAACCCAGTCCTAGTTTTTCTTGACTGCATGACGTGGCTGGAAGTCATTTGTTTGAAAGGGGAGACGTTAGGAAAATGAGCCTTGCCATTACGGACAGGGATAGGTTACCGACTAAAACCAGATCCAGCCAGCCTTTGCCACCAGAGTGACCGTAGGCTTTGAATAAAAAGCCGTTTAATCTACAGGCTGCCTCTGGATAGACCGCTCCGATGGAAGCAGAACAGAAGCTCCCCTGGACAAGCTCTCCACACGGAGAGATCCGACGTCAAGACCTGGATCCCAACAGGTCTTAATCCCAAACTGAATGTACTCACACTCATCCACCAGCGGAGAAAACTCTGAGTTTGTTGTTTACCTGAGCAGAGCTATGCGCTGTGTTGCTCCAGGATTAATAAATAAATAAAATCTGATGCAGTTTTGCAAGTTTTCAGTCCGCCATCTTGATTTAGGGTGGTATCCAAATGTATGCCAACACAGCTGAAAGTCTGCTCTTGGATCATAGGAACCACCATGCAAAAACTGGTTACGGCATCTCAAGAGGTGCCCAGACGCATGGAGAACGGACAAATGGGCTAACAGTTTCCCCAAAATATATGGCAGATTTATATCCTGCCTTTCACTCAGCTGTGGCTTCCAAGGCCTCACTGCAGCTTTGATGGTGGTGAATGGGCTCCCAGTGTACCTGTGGAGGCTTAAGGACGCTCAGGCCAGGGGTCGCTGGAAACTATTACACAGGGGCAAAGCAAGACCCTGCAAGCAAGTGTTGTCCACCCCGAAAGCTTTCTGCTGATGTACCCAATAGGAGGCAGTGGGCAGAAATGTCTGGCAGGTGGACAAGGCAGGGAGGCTGCTCCTTCTGGCCAGGGCCCTTCACTTTCTTGCTGCTGCTGCTGCTGCTGCTGAAATCTTTTACAGGAATTTTTTTTAACATAAACATGAATAATTTTGCATTGTAAGCTGCTTTGGATATTTGAAGGGAAGACATAAACTGAGAGTCGGTGAATAATTTTGCATTGTAAGCTGCTTTGGATATTTGAAGGGAAGACCAATATCCACATATCTGAGAGCCAGTGTTGTGTGGTGTGGTTAGAGTGCAGGACTAAGACCTGGGAGAGATGTGGGTTCGAATCCCCACTCCTCCCTGAAGTTCACTGGGGTGACCTGGAGACACTCCCTGCCTCTCAGCCTAGCCTACCTTACAGGGTTGTGATGTTTAAATTGAGGAGTGGGGCGGAGGGAACAGCCTCGGCCCCCTTGATCTCCTTGGAGAAAGTGGGGATACATGCCAGAGGTAGGCAAACATTCGAAACAAATACAGTAGAGTAAATCAAAGTGGTGGAAGCTGAAAGCGCGAGCTAAAATTGCAGCCTTACCTTGCACCCCCCAGCACAGGCTCCAAGCCCAGTTCCCAAGGCGGGAGGAGCTTCTCCTCGCCACCGCCAGCCTCCCCCATTCCCTGGCCCATCAGGACCCACCCAAGCGGCCCCCGCGAACCAATGCCTTGGCCGGGGCGGGGAACGGAGCGCCGCACTCTGCACGTGCTCGGCGGCACTCTCTCCTGCAGCCGGCCGAATCGGCTGCAGCGGCGTTTCCAGGGGGACGACGACGAGGAGGAGGACTACGAGTCCCATGATGCACCGGGCACGGGGTGGGGGGGAAACCAGCCTGGCACCAGCTGACAGCTCCGGCGGCTGCAGCACAGGGGATGGAGGGACACCATTAGAATAAGCCAGGGAGCCCGGTCCACGGGAAAGGGGGAGGGGGACAAGAGGAGGAGGGGAGGGGGACAAGAGGAGGAGGGGAGGGGCAGCAGCGTTGACAAGGGACCGGGGGGGGGCTGCTCGATAGAGATCGGCAGGAACCCCGCACCCTCCGTTCCGTTGTGCAGGATGCGCCTGCAGGGGGCGAGGTGATCGCAAGGTTGTGCCGGGGGCGGGGCGCGCAGCCTAGCAGGGACCCCCCCCCCATAATTTCTGCGCCAGGCCATCTGCAGCGGCGCGCAGGCGATGGGGGCGCAGCCGAGGCGGGGAGGGGGCTGCCGGCCCCTGCGCTGAGAATCGCTCGGAGGGATCCGCAGGGCTGCCGGCTGCGCCCCCGCCCGCCGCCCGGGCAGGTGCATGGAGCAGGGGCGCCCAGGAAGCCGCCCGGCCGCCGGGGGGCGCCAGGCGCAGGAGAGCCATCCAGGTGAGTCCGTCCCCCACCCACCCACTTACCCAACCGCGGTCAAGGGCAGAGCGAGTAGGGAGGCGGCGCAAGCCCGATCCTGACCCCCCCCCCGCCGGCCGACCCTGCAAGGGGGCTGGAGCAAGACAACGCAGCCCCCAGCCCCAAACCACCACACCCGCCCCGCAGGCAGCTTACATAAGGTTTCGCAAAGCTCATCTCTGGCGTGCCAGCTGGTTGCCCTGGTCTTTGTGGGTTGGGAAGGAGTGGGCGGGCCGAGCTGGCACACCTGCGGCAGCAAAGGGGGCTGTGGGGGGCGCGCGTCTGCCACTTCCTCCAGGTGAGGATTCCAGCGCAGGATGCGCTCCAGCCCTCTGAGCATAGCATGGGGGCCTTGCGGGCAAATGGCCCCGATTTCTTCCTCCATCTCTCTGTCATCACAGGGTGGTGTTTCGGAGGGTGGGGGGAGGATAATAGCCTCTTTCTTCTCTGCCAGGGGACGGCGGCTGTCACTCCAGGAGGAGGAGGAGGCTCTTCAGCTGAGCCGCTGGGAAGGGGGGCACCCAGCCTGGCATGATTGTTTTGCCTTAAAGACACAGGGTTTCCTCTCCACCATGCTAAACAAGAGAACCTTTCTTCCTCCTGCAGCGCTTCTCCCCTCCCTCGGCACACATTTGGCTCCTTGAGAGTTAAGGAGGCTTCCTGGGAAGGCCACTGGTGGTGGCCCAGCAGCCAGGACACTGGTGATGGTGGTGAGGATGGACCCCCCAGAACCCAGAGCTCTGGACGGTGGAGGATTTGGCAAGCGGACCTCAGCTGCAGCCGGCCCCTGAGGCATGCAAGGCCGTGACCAGGGGAGCAGGGCCCCCACGGTGGACGCCAGCCGCATGGAGCAGGCCTGCAAGGAGGGGGCGGGCAGTGGGGGTCTCTGGGCTGTGTGCCCACCTGCCCCCAGCCCCTTCTGGACTGCCATCTTTGACTACGAGGCCTCGGCGGAGGAGGAGCTGACCCTGCGCAGGGGGGACCTGGTGGAGGTCCTCTCCAAGGACTCCACCGTCTCCGGGGACGAGGGCTGGTGGGCCGGAAAAGTCCAGGAGAAGGTGGGGGTCTTCCCCAGCAACTACGTGGCCAGTGACACCAAGTACAGCCGCCTGCAGGACACGCTGGTCTGCCCGCCTCCGCTGGAAATCTCTTTTGAGGAGCTGCAGCTGGAGGAGATTGTGGGCGTAGGGGGCTTCGGGAAGGTCTACAAGGGGCTGTGGCGGGGGGAGGAGGTGGCCGTGAAGGCCATCCGCCAGGACCCCGAGGAGGACATGGCGGTGACGGCGGAGAACGTGCGCCAGGAGGCCCGCCTCTTCGCCATGCTGAGGCACCCCAACATCATCGCCCTGAGGGCTGTTTGCCTCAGGCCCCCCAACCTGTGCCTGGTGATGGAGTACGCCCGGGGAGGGGCGCTCAACCGCGCCCTGGTGGGCAGGAAGGTGCCCCCCCACGTGCTGGTCAACTGGGCCGTCCAGATCGCGAGGGGCATGAACTACCTGCACAACGAGGCTGTCGTCCCCATCATCCACCGGGACCTCAAGTCCATCAACGGTAAGCAGGCGACTCCTTCCCTGTCTCTGGGAGACGTTGCTTCAGCGGCGAAGGGGCTCAAAGAGGGAGGCTCTGCCTAGTCCTGCATGCTCAGCCCTGATCCTGGCAAGGGGCTTCCCTCCTCCTCTTGTGTAGCCTCACTTGCTTACCATAGAGCCAGTATGGTGTAGTGGTTAAGAGCAGTAAACTCGTAATCTGGTGAACCAGGTTTGCGTCCCCTCTCCTCCACATGCAGCTGCTGGGTGACCTTGGGCTAGTCACACTTCTCTGAAGTCTCTCAGCCCCACTCACCTCACAGAGTGTTTGTTGTGGGGGAGGTAAAGGGGTAAAGGGACCCCTGACCGTTAGGTCCAGTCGCGGACGACTCTGGGGTTGCGGCGCTCATCTCGCTTTACTGGCCGAGGGAGCCAGCGTACAGCTTCCGGGTCATGTGGCCAGCATGACTAAACCGCTTCTGGCGAACCAGAGCACCTTCCTGCCGGAGCGGTACCGATTTATCTACTTGCTCTCCCTAATGTTTAGTTGGAATCTCCTTTTTTGGATCTTGAATCCATTTGTTCGGGTCCTCCTCTCTGGAGCAGGAGAAGCTGCTCCCTGGGTCTGTGTGATTTGGGGAAGGGTCCTGAGGGTCATGTAATCTAACCCCCTGCAATGATGGAACCGCAGCTAAAGTCACCATCTGCTCCTGGGGCCCTGGGGGTAATGAGAAGGGGCCCGAGACTGGCCGGCCAGGGTAACCTGGTTAGCTGGTTTGGTGACTGGGTTTGGGGGTGTCTGGGCTGGACGGTTCTTCTGGGTCACTGGTGGTGCGGAGTCCTGTCCTCCTCTTCCTAGGAGACCCCTAACTTCCAGGCCTGAGCAGAGCTGAACCCTAACACCGGTGGTCAGCGATTTGGCAGGGGAAGAGGACAAGATCTGGGGGTGAACCTTGCAGTGCCAACCCCAAATACTGTCATGTCCCTTGCAGGATGTGGGTCCCGGTCTTGAGTTGGCTGGAAGAGGCTCTGCCAATTGCCACCCCACCCTCTGTGAGTCCCTAGTCCCAGCAGAACTGGAGATGCATAGGGAGGGCGTGATGGTAGACCTTTCTCCTGTAGGTGCCATCTTGGAGCCGGACCTCCCACCACCCTCCACAACTGCTCCACTGGCTCCCTGGCCAGATATTGGCCAAGGAGAGTAGCAGAAGGGGCTTGTTCAAAGGTGGGAAGCTGCAGTGAGGACATCTCCACCCTTGGCCACCGTCCTCCTTGGTGGTGTTAGTGGCAGGGAAAGTGAGGCCTGCTCAGGAAGGGGGGGGGATAGAACATATTCCCTCTTCCCAAACGCCAACAACCATCCAAGTGGAGCCACGAAGCCCACCGCATGCTCAAAACAATACCTGTCAAACCAACCGATGGAGCCAGCAAGTGGTGGGGGTGGCGCCCGTGTGGTGAGAGCCAGTGTGGTGTAGTGGTTAAGAGCGGTAGACTCGTAATCTGGTGAACCGGGTTCGCGTCCCCGCTCCTCCACATGCAGCTGCTGGGTGACCTTGGGCTAGTCACACTTCTCTGAAGTCTCTCAGCCCCACTCACCTCACAGAGTGTTTGTTGTGGGGGAGGAAGGGAAAGGAGAATGTTAGCCGCTTTGAGACTCCTTCGGGTAGTGATAAAGCGGGATATCAAATCCAAACTCCTCTTCTTCTTCTTCTTCTTCTTCTTCTTCTTCTTCTTCTTCTTCTTCTTCTCACCTTCCGCCGGTGCCCTCTGCTCGAGGACACCTGCCCATTTCCTTCTTCCCGGTTCCTTCCTCAGTCCTAATCCTGGAGCACATCGAGAACGATGACTTGGGCGGCCGGACCCTCAAGATCACGGACTTTGGCCTGGCACGCGAGTGGCACAAGACCACCAAGATGAGCGCCGCGGGCACTTACGCCTGGATGGCCCCTGAAGTCATCAAGCTCTCCCTCTTCTCCAAGAGCAGCGACGTGTGGAGGTAATTGAGGGCCGCAGTGGAGGGGGCGGGGAGGGAGGAAGGAAGGAGGAGGCAGCTCGCTTGCCCCGAGGACAGCCATCTTTCTTCTCTCCAGTCACCGAGAGCCAAACAGAAATGCAAACGGAACCGGCTCTCCTTGTCCCGCAGGAAGCTTCACCTGCTGAACTTCAGCCTGCTGCACAGCTGATAAAGGACACAGGAGCACCCCCTGGGGAAAACAGAGCCCCCCACCCACCACCACTCAGGGGCTTAGAGGGTGCAGACAGAGAGATCAGTCGCTTGTGAGGATGGGCCCTTTTTGACCCAGAACCACAGAATTGTGGAGTTGGAACGGACACCCAAGGGCCATGTAGTCCAACACCCCTGGAATTGCTGATGCCGTGATTGTTTTTGTAATGGTTCTGGGGCAGGGAGATGGAGCGCCTTCCATCTGGGGCTGCTTGTGGGTCTGGGGCCTCCCACGGACTCACTCCTTTTCTCTCTCTTCCCGTCTCCCCTTCCCAGCTTTGGGGTGCTGCTGTGGGAGCTGCTGACTGGCGAGGTCCCGTACCGGGAGATCGACGCCCTGGCAGTGGCTTACGGGGTGGCCATGAACAAGCTGACCTTGCCCATCCCCTCCACCTGCCCCGAGCCTTTTGCCCGCCTGCTGGAGGGTGAGTGGGGGCTGCTGCTGCTGCTGGGGCTCCGAGGGCACCGTCTTCATGCTTGTTCAGTGCATCAAGGGTGCGGGGGGCAAGCCCGGGTGGCAAGGGTCTTCTGGCACAGGTGTGTGGTCTCTCCCACAGCTATAGGGCTGGGGAAGAGCGGAGGGGCACAAGTGGGGATTGAGGAGGGGCGCCTTCAGCCTTATGCCCCCCACCAGTTGCAACCCAAGGCTCGTAAAGAGGTCAAAACTGGCGCAAGACCCCCTTTTTTAATATCAAATAAAAGTGCCTCTCCCCACCTCCCACGCATGACACTCTTCTCCCCTTGCTTCCTCTGCCAGCCCCTCACCCCAAAGATGTGGGAATGTTTAGGGATGCAGGAGAGGATATATTGTTTATTATATCCTATTCCAACTTGTGTTAACAAGTCCCGGAACTTAGCAGAGTTTTCATTCCCCTTTTAAACACACACAGCAGACAGCTTGCTCAGGTTCGCTAGAACCTCTATAATAATTGTCCTGGTATTTCCTCCCTTAATCCCTCTCAGAGTAAGACATGACACAGTCTTGTATAAGAGCATAAAAAGAGTTTACTTACATACACCATCCTGTTCACAATAAGATCCGAGAAGGCAGACTTTTAGCTCAGAAAATAGTATACATGAGGAGACTAACTAGATGCTCCTCTGTTGAGTAGCCGATCCAAAAGAGGGAGATGGAGTCTGGCCCCTGTGGTTTTGTGTTAACCTGCACAGGTGAGGCCACACCCATCTCCAGTTACACAGAGGAAGTTTGTCTCAGCCCAGGAGAACAGGAAGCTCCGGCTGGAGGACTGAGACAACCTTCATGTCGACTCTAGCGATGTTATACTTGACTGCTCTCGTGTTTCACATCCCACAAAAGATCCCCCAAATATCTGAACTAGCCTGAGACATTTTGCTGGCGGTGGGCAAAGGACAAGATGGCACCCTCAGCCCCGTTCCACTTGTGTCCCCTGGGGCGGGGCTCTCCCTCGCCTGGGGGCCCAGCCAAGAGCTTCCTCAGTCTCCCCACCCCCCAGGCTCGGGGGAGAGGTGCTTTGGGGAGGCCGCCTGGGAGGACCCGGTCCAAAGGGAGAAGCAAGCTGGGCATGCTCAGAAGCACTCTCTTCCTGATTTCAGGGCATGCAGCCCAGGTCTCAGTGCTGAGCCTGACCCTGCCATGGCTTGCCCTGCACTGTGGCAAGAGATTGAGGGGCTTAGTTGGCATAAAATTTGGGGTGGGGGGCATCCAATGAAAATGAATGATGGAGCACCTCAGGAGTCAGTGAGGGCTACCAGCTCAGATAGCTTAACAGATTATTATTATTATTATTATTATTATTATTATTATTATTATTTATTACAGTATATGCCACCCATCTGACTGGGTTGCCCCAGCCTCTCTGGGTGGCTCCCAACAAAATATTGAAACCCCAATAGAACAGATTCATAGTGGAGAAGGACTATGCTCTGTCTCCACCGTCAGAGGCAGGAAGTGCTTCCGAATCCCAGTTGCTGGAAAACCACAGGAAGGGAGAGTGCTGCTCTTGCGCTCGGACCTTGGTTGCTGGTTTCCCACAAGAGCGATCTGCCTGGTCACTGTGAGAACATGATGCTGAGCGAGCCATCATCCGGATGCAGCAGGCTCCTCTTCTGTTCTTGTGGAGCCTCCAGCCTCGGAGGCAGTCTATCCAGATTCCTTGGGATATTTGGCCTCTGCGGGAACAGGAAGCTGGGCTGGTTGGGCCCCTGGCTGGATCCGCCAGGCTCTTCTTAATGCTTAATGCTGGGTTTGTTTGGGGCAATCTCTCTTCCGGCCTTCTCTCCCCACCCCACAGAGTGCTGGAGCCCGGACCCCCATGCCCGGCCGGACTTTGGCTCCATCTTGCAGCAGCTGGTAGCCATCGAGCAGTCGGCCATGTTCCAGATGCCCCTCGAGTCCTTCCACTCCCTGCAACAGGACTGGAAGGTGGAGATTGCCGACATGTTCTACGATCTGCGCGCCAAGGAGAAAGTGAGTCGGCGTCTCTTGGGGCTCAGCTCCACTTGCCTTTCCTCTCTGCTTTAGAGCTCCGGGTCCAAGTTCCTTTTATTGATTCCTTTTCTGCCTCAGAGCTTTCTCTGCAGAAATCCAGGGCAGATCTACACTTGTGGTTTTTAACGCTAAGGGAAGGGTTTTGATAACGTAAATGGACACATGTCGCCCTACTTTAAGGCGCTATTAAAATGTGGCGCTGCAGAGCAACCGGCAGTACGAAGGCGGAACCAAGGTAAAAAAACACTTTCCTTTCCAAGCATGCCCTGGAACGACAGATCTAATACCGTTCTTATAACGTTAAACAGGTCGGTGTAGATCCAGCCCCGCTCTTTACTGCTGAATTGGAGCCAACGTCAGTAGGCAGGAAACCCCAGTTGCCATTTGGTGAGCCAACAGTGGTGTAGTGGTTAAGAGCGGTAGACTCGTAATCTGGGGAACCGGGTTCGCGTCTCCGCTCCTCCACATGCAGCTGCTGGGTGACCTTGGGCTAGTCACACTTCTTTGAAGTCTCTCAGCCCCACTCACCTCACAGAGTGTTTGTTGTGGGGGAGGAAGGGAAAGGAGAATGTTAGCCGCTTTGAGACTCCTTCGGGTAGTGATAAAGCGGGATATCTTTTTTTTTTAAATAAAATTTATTGGTATTTCCAAATTAAACAACAAATAAAAAACATGTATTCTACATATAAAAACAAACACAACACAAAATACAAATAACAATCAAATACAAACTAATACATACCTCTCACCATACAAAAACACAAAATCTTATATTATAATCTTATTTAAATCTTATTTGGGGGACTTCCTCCGTTCTCTCTTCTGCGTTCAATTCTAATTTACTTTAGTAACTTTGTAACTATTTTAACCCTCATTCACCATTATTCTTAATCATCAATTAACAACTTCTCTTATCTCTATCAACTTATTCATATCCACAACATCTAATATAAAAACCAAATCTTAACTTCTTATATACTATTTTAACCTAACATTATATTGCTGTCGCCTATTATATCCACTGATTTCACTTCAAATGTCCAACTTTTCACGTTGTTTCAAATAATCTTTGAATTTCTTCCAATCTTCTTGCACCTGCTCCTCCCTCTGGTCTCGGAGTTTCGCGGTCAGTTCTGCAAGTTCCATAAAGGATAAAGCAGGATATCAAATACAAACTCTTCTTCTTCTTCTTCTTCTTCTGTTTTAAAGAGCAAAGGAAAAGCTGCTCAGACATGGAGCTATAAAATGCCTGGGAAGAGCTGGACAGCAGTTAAGTGGGGACAAGCCCTCAGAGTTTGCACTGTGGTGTGTTGGATGAAATTTGCATCTGTGCATATGAATTAAGAAATGCGGGTCGAGGGTGTGAGATAGAAGCCTTGCCCCCTGGCCAAGAAAAACACAGTCCTACTAGGTATCTCCCCTCCTTTTTATTCCTAGGCTGTGTTGTGGCGGGAGATCTGGATGCTTAGATTAAACTATGGAACTCCCACTGAAGGCAGTGATGGCCTAGATGGGCTTAGAAGAGGACAAATTCATGCTTCTGAATGCCTGTTGCTGGAAACCGCAAGAAGGGAGAGGACTCTTGTGGGTTTTGCTTTGGGGCAGCTGGCTGGCCACTGTGAGAACAGGATGCTGGCCTGATCCAACAGCCTCTTCTTGTTTTCCATGGAACCTCCAGATCCAGAGGCAGTCTATCCTAATTCCCAGCTTCTTAGAGGCATTTGGCCACTGTGAAAACAGGATGCAGGACTAGATTTTGGGCGGACAGGGAGCAGGTGGGTATGGAGGACTCCCTGGTCCTGAATGGTGTAACTGTAGCTCTGAAGGAGCAGGTGTGCAGCCTGGGAGTCATTTTGGACTCACAGTTGTCCAAAGAGGTGCAGGTCAATTCTGTGTCCAGGGCAGCTATCTACCAACTCCATCTGGTACGCCGGCTGAGACCCTACCTGCCTGGAGACTGTCTTGCCAGAGTGGTGCATGCTCTGGTTATCTCCCGCTTGGACTACTGCAATGCGCTCTACGTGGGGCTACCTTTGAAGGTGACCTGGAAACTACAACTAATCCAGAATGTGGCAGCTAGACTGGTGACTGGGAGTGGCTGCCGAGACCATATAACACCGGTCCTGAAAGCCTACATTGGCTCCCAGTATGTTTCTGAGCACAATTCAAAGTGTTGGTGCTGACCTTTAAAGCCCTAAATGGCCTCGGTCCTGTATACCTGAAGGAGCATCTCCACCCCATCGTTCAGCCCAGACACTGAGGTCCAGCTCCTTCTGGCGGTTCCCTCCCTGTGAGAAGTGAGGTTACAGGGAACCAGGCAGAGGGCCTTCTCGGTAGTGGCCCGCCCTGTGGAATGCCCTCCCACCAGATGTCAAAGAAATAAACAACTATCTGACTTTTAGAAGACATCTGAAGGCAGCCCTGTTTAGGGAAGCTTTTAATATTTGATGAATTATTGTATTTTAATATTTTGCTGGAAGCCACCCAGAGTGGCTGGGGAAACCCAGCCAGATGGGTAGAAATAAATAAATAAATAAATAAATAAATATTAATAAATTAAATATTATTAGTCCATTGGCCTAATCCAGCAGTTGGGCTGCTCTTATGGAGCCTCCAGGTCCTGAGGCAGTCTATCTAGAGATTCTTGGGTTGTTTGGGGCATTTGACCATTGTGAGAACAGGAAGAAGAAAAAAGAAGAGTTTGGATTTGATATCCCGCTTTATCACTACCCGAAGAAGTCTCAAAGCGGCTAACATTCTCCTTTCCCTTCCTCCCCCACAACAAACCACTCTGTGAGGTGAGTGGGGCTGAGAGACTTCAGAGAAGTGTGACTAGCCCAAGGTCACCCAGCAGCTGCATGTGGAGGAGCGGGAAGCGAACCCGGTTCACCAGATTACAAGTCCACCGCTCTTAACCACTACACCACACTGGCTCTCACTGGCTGGACCAGATGGCTGGACCCTTTGGCAGCTGACCCAGCCTGCTCTGCTCACGTTCTTAGGCTGCCCCTCAATGCTGGCAGACGCGTGCTTACTTTGCACATGCCCAGAGGGACTCCTCGGGGTTCAGTCTTCCTTGCACTCTGAGGCTGAGCCGTGGCGGGTGGCGTTGGGATCCCATCGCCCTCCGTCTCCTTTCCCCCAGGAGCTGCGCAGCCGGGAGGAGGAGCTGCTTCGGGCGGCTGAGGAGCAGAAGACCCAGGAGGCCGAGCTGCGCAGGCGGGAGCAGGAGCTGGCCGAGCGGGAGATCGACATCGTGGAGCGGGAGCTCAACCTCATCATGATGCAGATGGGCCAGGAGAAGCCCCGCGTCAAGAAGAGGAAGGGCCACTTCCGATGCTCCCGCCTCAAGCTGCGAGACGGGAACCGCATCAGCCTCCCTTCAGGTACGGGCCGGCAGCAGCCGGGAGCAAAAAGCCTGGAGGGTGGAGGGGAGGACGCCGTTCCAAAAGGGTCGCTTGCAGCACCAAAACTTTGGAACTCCCTGCCGCTTGACATCAGGCAGGCTCCTTCGCTGGACTCATTTCGGCGCCTGCTGAAATTTGTTTAGACAAGCCCATCCCAGGCGTTTTAAGAAGTTGAATCGAGTTCTTTTTTTTTTTAATTGCACAAGAATTTTTACATTCATTGTATAATCTCCGTCAAGTATTGAATTTCCCGTACAGTTTTTTCCTTTTTCCCTTCCCACCCCCCTCCCCACCCATGGTCCATTGCAAGGGTTCAAACAGTAGACCTCAGCCACGGGCACAGAGTCATTAATTTCCACTGAATGTCTTTTTTCCGGTTGTTATTATCCATTGAAGATGGAAGTTGAATCGAGTTCTAATCTGCATTTTCTCTATTGCTATTTTAACTTTCGGAAAGTTAGTGGGTGGTGGTTTGTCTTGTTTTGTTTTGTGTTTCTTTTTGGTAAAGTGTTTGTTTATTTCATCTTATAATGTACTTCCTGCACTTCCTGGAAACAATAAAAGTCGTTTTTTTCTTTTGACAAGCTTTTCCAACCGGGTGAAAGAGCTCCTGCCTTAGATGTTCCTTTCATATTATTTTTAAACCTGTCTTTTCCGTCCAGTTGCCGAAGCCGTTCTTAGCTGTTTTTAATAGCACGTTTGTAAAATCGCCTTGGGGCTACCCTAAATTCATAAATTCAGTCCCAAAAAGAGCTCTGGCTGGCAAAAGGCAGGCTGGAGAGTCTCCAAATCTCTTGCCCATCCCACCCCTTGGTCTCCTAGAACCGCAGGTTTGTAGAATTAAGAACACCTGGTGAGAAGCAGGAGGGCCATGATCCCAGCCTTGAGGGTGGGTGGAGGGGCAGGCCAGGGACTGACGCCTTCTCTGTCTCCTTCCTCCCCATCTAGGCTTTGAACACAAGATCACAGTGCAGGCCTCTCCCACCCTCGACCGGCGGAAAGGTCTGGGGGCCAACGGGGCCAGTCCCCCCGCAAGCCCCATCAGCATTCCACGGCTGCGGGCCATCCGCCGTGAGTGTCTGCGCACAGAACTGTAAAACTGTAGAGTTGGAAGGGGCCACCAAGGGCCATCCAGTCCAGCCCCCTGCAATGCAGGAATCCCAATTAGATCATCCATGACAGGTGCCCTACCCCCCACCCCTGCCTCAGCCTCTGCCAAGGAAAGAGAGTCCGTCACTTTCCATCCCACGGCCGAACAGCTCTTACCGTCGGAAAGTTCTTCGCGGTGTTTAGTCGGAATCTCCTTTCTCGTGACTTGAAGTCATGGGTTCGAGTCCTACCCTCCGGAGCAGGAGGAAACAAGCTTGCCCCATCTTCCATGGGACAGCCCTTGAGATAGTTGAAGATGGCCATCATATCTCCTCCTAGTCCCCTCTTTTCCTTGCTAAGCGTCTTGGGTGGCCATTGCCCCCCCCCCAAGGTTGGTTGGTTGGAGGCTGGTGTTTTTCAGAGGCCTAGCAAGGCATGTGCAACCCCCGCCCCCCCCTTGCCAGTCCTCTGAGACTTCTGCTGCTCCCCCTACCTGGATATTCTGAGCACCCAAGATCCCACTGGGCAAAAGGGGAATTTGGTGGCTCCTTTTCGGGTTTTTTCCTATTTTTAAAAAGATGTTTTGTGGCTGCAGATATCTATTTTTATGAATCACACCCCACCCTGCCAAGGGCAACACACCATAAAATCGTGGGAAACGTTGCCCTAACGTAGCGCCATCAAAACAACGGCAGGACTCGCTGTGCTCTCGGCCCCAGCGAAGAGCCCGAATTCAAGCGTTCGAGATCCACCGGGTAGTTTCCTCCCAGTTTCCTCCAGGCTGCCCAGAGAGGGCAGATCTGGTGGGGTTTCCCTCGGAAGAGCAATGGTGAGATACGAAGGGCCACGCTGTAAAACTGGCTGCGTCAAACCTGGCACAAGGGCAGTGGGGGGGGGGGAACCAGAGGAAGGAGCACCTGATCTCACCCCCTCCCCGCTCTCTCTCTCCCCTCCTCTCTGGTGTTGCAGTGACCCCCCTGGACGGGACCCGGACGTGGGGGCGCAGCAGCTTGGTGAAGAAGGAGGAGCTGGTGGGGAGCAAGAAGAAAGGCAGGACTTGGGGGCCCAGCTCCACCCTCCATAAGGAGAGGCTGGGAGGGGAGGAGAGGTAAGGAAAGCAGAGTGGGGGGGGGGCACGGCTGTGGGAAGGGAAGGGTTAAGGGGTGGAGGGGATTCCTGCCCTCTCATAGGACGAGTGAAAGAGGGCCTTGCGAGGGAGGAGGAAAGCGCAGGGTGGTAGCGTCGGAAGGGACCCCTCGCGGTCATCTAGTCCAACCCCCCGCAAGGCAGGAATCGCAGCTAAAGAATCGCAGAATGGTTGAGTCCCACAGGTTCAGCTATCGCGGCCCCTGCTGCGAAGGAGGTGGCTCCTGGTGTTGGAAGTGGGGTGGGGGCCAGCAAGGCAGCGGCTGGGGGGGTGGGGCAGAGGGCAGGGAGTTCACCCTTCCTCTCCACTATCATCATCATCATCATCATCATCTCACCTGCTGACTCGCAGGTTGAAGTCCCTGACGGAGGGGAGCAAGCAGTGGTCATCCAGCGCCCCCAACCTGGGCAAGTCCCCCAAGCACGCCCCCCTGGCGGGGGGCTTTGCCAGCCTCACGGAGATGGGTGAGTGGCTCCTCCTTCCCTTTGGGGAAGAAGCAGAGGGGTGGGGGGCTGCCCTGGGGGTCGGTCACCTTTCCCTGGAGGGGATAAGCCTTTGTGGGGGCCAGTCGGGTGGGGACATGGGAAGCAGCAGGAAGGCAAAATTGGGGAAGGGGCTTTGGTTCCTGACCTGACCTGACCTGCCTTTCTCCCTATGCAGAGGAGTACGCAGAGCAGGAAGGGGGCAGCAGCAGCCCCTGCTCCCCCTACCTGCCCCTCTCGCCGCCCCCAGGGGCCGAAGGTGCCACCAGCCTGCCACTGGAGGGTCCCAAGCGGGGGGCGCCCCCCTGCCACCACCGCCACCGCCGCAGTGAACTGGTCCTGCTGGGCTGTGCCTCCATCTTGGCCTCCATCGCTCTTGGGGGCGACCTGGCCGAGCTGGCAGGGGACGGGGCGTCCGGGGGCAGCCTGTCCGGGCCCCCCAGCTCCACCACGCTCCTGTCCCTCTCCTCGCTCTCCGACTGCAACTCCACCAAGTCCCTGCTGCCCTCGGACAGCGACGAGGCCCCCGCCTGCGGGCCCCCCGAGAGCCCCGCCCAGGGCCCCCCGCCACAACCCCCTGGTGGATGTCACGGTGGAGAGCTTCAAGAAAGACCCCCGCCAGTCGCTCACCCCCACCCACGTCAGCGCCACGAGGGCCGTCAGCCGCGGGCACCGCCGGACACCCTCGGACGGGGCCATCCGCCAGGGGCCACCGGGGCCCGACTGCCAGGGTGAGTGCTGGGGCGGCCGGCTTGATCGGAATGGGGAGGGGGGCTTCTCTCCTGGGCCCTGGAGCAGGGGAAACACCAAGGGATGTGCTGAGCACCAGTCAGTCTTCCTGGTGGGGTGAATGGGCGCAGGCCAGGAGAAGACCTGAGGTGGGAGGGGGTCCCCAAATGCTCCTGAGCCCCAGACGTGGAGAGCCTGTCTCGCCTCCTTCTGCAAAATTAGTGTTTTGTTTTTGGGGGGAGACCTGTATGAAGTTATCATAAGGGTAAAGGGACCCTTGACCATTAGGTCCAGTCGTGTCCAACTCTGGGGTTGTGGCGCTCATCTCGCTTTATTGGCCAAGGGAGCCGGTGTACAGCTTCGGGGTCATGTGGCCAGCATGACTAAGCCGCTTCTGGCGAACCAGAGCAGCGCACGGAAAGCCGTTTACCTTCCCGCTGGAGCGGTACCTATTTATCTACTTGCACTTTGACGTGCTTTCGAACTGCTAGGTGGGCAGGAGCTGGGACCGAGCAACGGGAGCTCACCCTGTTGCGGGGATTCGAACCGCCAACCTTCTGATCAGCAAGCCCTAGGCTCTGTGGTTTAACCCACAGCGCCACCCACGTTCCATGAAGTTATCATAGAATCAAAGAAATGCAGGAATCACAGCAAAAACATCCGACCTCGTGTTTAAAAACCTCAGGGAAGGTGCAGTACGGCCAAAGGTTATCCACTTATGGTGGGAAAGGATAAATATCTGCAGCAAATGTTTCCCCAACATTTTGTATATTTCTTGTGGGGGGGGTGGCAGGATGCCCCAGAATGCAGGACACACGCAGCTCCCCCCCCCCCGCCCACCATACTGATTCTCCTTTCCCCTCCCCAGGCTCACAAGAAGCGCCGCCCTTCCCTCGCCTGCTGGACCCCCCCTCGCTCGTCCCAGCCCACCGCAAGGCAGCAGAGCACCCCGCCCCCAACGCCACCCTGTCGCCGGTGGAGCGCCCCCGGACCCTGGCCTTTGCGCCCCGGCCTCGCCCATCGCCAGGGCGCCACCGCATCGACCCCTGGAAGCTCGTCTCCTTTGTCCGGACGCAGGGGGGGCCCTCCTCTTCCTCGCCGATTGAGCCCGCCAAGGGGGCCCGGCAGACCCTTCTCGACATGGACATGGAGGGGCAGACCCGGGACAGCACCGTCCCCCTTTGTGGGGGGCAGGCCTCCTGCTGCGGCGGGCTGGAGGGAGACATCTCCCACTGATGTGGCACCCTTCTCCGGACTGGGCCCACCCCACCCCTGCCGGGAGCTCCGGGGGGGAAGGCTGCGTCTCTCTGGGTCGCGGAGACGGGTGGACCGTGCGGGGCGTTGTATTTATTGACGCTGGGGGTTCCCAGGCACTTAAGTGATGAGACAAAAGGACAGCTCCTTTCCAAACAATGCAACAGCCCAGCCAGTTGGGGGCGCTGGGCTGACGTTCTGCCCCACAGGTGTGTGTCTGTGTGCGTGAGAGAGAGAGAGAGCGTGAGAGAGCCAGGTGGATCTTCAGCCTCTCCGGAGTCACATCCGATGCACGCACCTCTTGTGATTCCACTTTTAAAAAGAAGCTGTGTGTCAGAGAAGTAAGATGTCTGCCTCCTTTTCTTTGCCGCTCGGCAGAATTCCGCCAGGATCCTGCACCTTCTGGAGGGGCCTTAAGGGTGCAGCCCCATTCCTAGTGTCCTGGTTTGTTTGTTTGTTTGTTTGTTTGCGTTCCTTACATCTCCATCCCGCCTTTCCTCACAGTATCATAGAATTCTGGAGTTTGAAGGGGCACCCCCAAAGGCCATCTAGTCCAACCCCCTGCAATGAAGGAATCACAATCCTTGGAGAGCAGCCATCCGACGCCTGCTTAGAAACCTCCAACGAAGGAGAGTCTGCCACCTTCTTCCAAGGGAGCCCTTTCCACTGTTCCTGATGTTCAGTCAGAATCTCCTCTCTTGTAACTTGAAGCCATGGGTTCGAGTCCTACCCTCCAGAGCAGGGGAAGAGAAGCTTGCTCCATCTTCCATGGGACAGCCCTTGAGATTTTTGAAGATGGCGATAGTATCTCCTCTTCCCCAGGCTAAATGGACCCAACTCTTTCAGCTGCTCCTCATAAAGCTTGGTCTCCAGACTCTTGGTCATGGAAACAGGAGCTTGGGGTGTCAAACATACATGGCTTTCTCCCCTACACAAACACAGACACAGACACACACACAAACACACACACACCTGGCAACCCTGTTAAATAGGGTAGGCATCCAGGGAGCTGCACAGAGACTCCAACCACTCAACCACACTGCCCCGTACTCTCTTAGAGCTGGTAGGGGTTATACAAACACACACAAACACACACCAGGGACTCTGCCAATGCTGAACATCTCCTCCTCTGCTCTCTGCCCTTGACACAGACACAGTGCAGGATGCTGTTTTAAAGCCACGAGGGAAATATTTCTTTGCTGTTGTGAAAAAACAGCAAGTCTCTCCCCCCCCCCCGCAACCAGGTCACTTCCTCCTCAGATACCTCCGTGGCTCCCCCACCCACCCTGTTTATAATTGCCCTTGGGCCTGGGTTCAAGGACAAGAAAGGGCTTCGTCTGATCCTGGTCCTGTTTTCGAGTGGCAGCACAAGGAATGCCATAAAATGAAACTTTGGTTTTTTTGTTAAGAGAAAAAGGTGAATGAGAGGAGACAGGATAGAAAGTTGTAAAATGGCTTGGAGACAGCGGATGGAGAAAGGTTTTCCCTCTCACGTGGAACTCGTGGGCATCCAATGAATGTTGGAAGATCCGGGACGGATAAAACGAAGCACTTCTTTATGCAGCGCATAGTTAACCTGTGAAATTCGCTCCCACAGGAGGCAGGGGTGGCCACCAGCTTGGGTGGCTTTGATGGAGAAATTCACGGAGGAGGAGAGGGCACTCAATAGCTACTCGCCACAATGGGTTCGCTCTTCCACCCCAGTGATCCTTCTGAACAATACCAGTTGCTGGAAACTTACAGGAGGGGAGAGCAGTTCTCGCACTCGGCTCCTGCTTCTGGACTTCCCTCTGTGAGGTGAGGATGCTGGATTCGAGGGGCCATTGGGCCTGATCCAGCAACAGGGCTCTTTTCTTAAAATCTTTAGGTAAAGGGACCCCTGACCATTAAGTGCAGTCGCAGACAACTCTGTGGTTGCGGTGCTCATCTCGCTTTACTGGCCGAGGGAGCCGGCGTACAGCTTCCGGGTCATGTGGCCAGCATGACTAAGCCGCTTCTGGCGAACCAGAGCAGCGCACGGAAACGCCGTTTACCTTCCCGCCGGAGTGGTACCTATTTATCTACTTGCACTTTGACGTGCTTTTGAACTGCTAGGTGGGCAGGAGCAGGGACCGAGCAACGGGAGCTCACCCCGTCACGGGGATTCGAACCGCCAACTTCCTGATCGGCAAGCCCTGGGCTCTGTGGTTTAACCCACAGCGCCACCTGCGTCCCTACAGCAGATCTTTATTTGCTGGTATTTACGGCCATTCTTTCAACCAGAGAAGCTGTAGACCTCGAGACATCTCCTTTTAGAAATTAAGCTTGGGGCTGTGGGGCGAGACCGATCTCTCTGCTGCCCATCCACCTTTGATTGGCTAACAGGTGCTAACATCAAGGAGAGCCAGAACTCCTGGGTTCTGTTCCCAGGGCTCCAGCCACCCACCCCCACCCCATTCCTTCATCCCAAATGGCAGTCAGTCTCTCGGCAACCTAACCTGCCTGTGGACTGAGCATCCCTCCCGCCCTTCTTCCTTAGCGATCCCAGTCACCATAGCAACAGCGGTTACCAAAGGCAAGCGGCTGCAGCAGCAATTCTGGGGATGGAGGCAGAGGTGAGCAGGCACCTTGGCTGCAGGAATATCCTCACAGAGATGGGCGGCGGCATTAAACTCTCCCGTAGTGCAAGGCCCAGGTCTCTCCTCCAGTTCTTTCTCATGCACGACACACACACCCATCACCTCAGTACTGGGTTTAATCTGGGGTCGGCAGCTCCTGCCTGGCGGCCCCATAAACACCACAAAGAAGGCCTAGGACAGTGGACTTGAAAAGGATCCCCAAAAGCACCTGTTTCAGGGTAACATATCTGGGTTATTCAGTCTTGAGAATCCATCCATACCGAGGCAGCGTTGCAAACGGGTGTTTCTCTTTGGCAATCTCTCTGCCTGTGTCGGAGGTCAGGCTGGAACACCCTGGGGTGGCTGGGAGATGTTTCATCTCTTCTGACACAGCGGACTTAAGGGTCTCTCCTGCCCGCCCGCCCTAACGCCCCATCTCCTGAAAACCCCACAAGGAGATGGGCAAAACACTACAACGCTGAAACACATACACACACACACACTCCAGTTCTTGCAAAGCTGTCCCTCGGTCTCTGCCAGTCCTAGAATTGTAGCGTTGGCAGGGACCCCCCGAGGGTCATCTAGTCCAACCCCCTGCCATGCAGGGATCTTTCCTGGGCTAGAAGCGGCCCCTCCCTCTGCCCTCTCTGCCTTTTGCTTTGCTTTTTGGGAGTGGGTAGTAGGGTGGGCTGCAGGCCCTCCCATTGGGGTGGATGTGGCAATTTCTGACTCAGAGCGCTGATTGAATTTCACAAGTATCCATTCCTGAGGAACTGCGGTGGCTAAGGCCCTCCCTGGTGGGCAAGGAAACCTCTGGCTTGCTCCTCACTCAGCAGCCAGGCAGCCACCAGGTGGCCCTAGGAAGCCCCCTCCATCCCCAGGAAAAAGAACAGCACAGCCTCCCTCGCAGGGCTCTGCAGGAAGTGGTTTGCTTGGGGGAAAGCCCCAAATACACCTGCTTAATGTCACTTGTGTTCTTACCTGGGACAGCACCACAGTCGGCGGAGGGGGGGGGCAGGGGGCGGGCTGAAGCAGCAGCAGTTGTCCAGAGGGTGCTGGGTGAGGAGTTGTGCATCTCAGCTGGCCTAGGGGAGATCTTGGTGGCCCCCACCCTGTGTCCCTGCCATTCTGCAATCTGTACATTAGGGACGTTGGAAAGCTGACTTCCAGAGTCAGGCCCTGGGGTCCATCTGGGCCAGTGTTGCCTACACTGGCTGGCAGCGGCGCCTCTCCAGGGCTTCAGGCAGGGAGTCTCTCTACCTGGCCCCACCTGAAGATGCCAGCAGGGACTGAACCTGGGACCTTGGCCGATGCTCCACCCACCGCTGAACAACAGTGACCCTCCCTCTCATCTTTCTCCCCCCTCCCATGACTTCCCAAGGCTGGTGTGAGTCGCACTCCAGATGCCAGCACAGCACTGGGGGGGGGGTCCCTCCTCCTGCTCTGCCCTCCCTGTAAAAATATCCGTCACTCAGGAAAAGAGGACTTCCAAGGGTGCTAAAAGTTTTGCTCTGCCAAGTTAGCTCCATCCAAGTACACTGCCATGGGCCGGGGTCATGGGCTCAACAATAGCCCCACAAGCCACACTTCACAGATTGTGAGGGAGACCTCCGCCCCCCCCAAACCCAGCTTGTCAAATACGTCACTCAAATGAAGGGAGGTGGGTCACTGAGAGGACAGCAGTGCTCTGTTCCTACTGCTCAGGCCTCTGAACATCTTCGCCGGGTGTCCGGATGTGACCCTGCCAAATTGGAGCCCCACCCCCGCTCCCCAAATGCCACCAGCATTAAGCATGGGGAGTGGTTTCTGTTGGAAGTGTTGGGATGCAACTCAGATTGTATTGGAGGTGGTCTGCAGAGGAGAAAGAGGGGAGGGAGGGAGGGCCAGCCAAACTTCCTAGACTGTCCTGGGCTGAGCTTCCCAGAGGTGCAAGACCGAGAGACTCTCGGGGTTGCTTCCTGCCTTCACTCCTTCCTCCTCCCTGTGGAAGAGGAGACATCTCTATGTGTCTCTTCTGATGAGGACAAAGAGCAGACAGGTGGGGGTTTTTTTTTTGTATCCCCCCACCCTCCTTTAGTGAGAAAGAACTCGGATCTTCCCGGTCAAGCATTTTCTTTCCTTTAATAAACTTAGCTTTCTTATTTTCTTAAACTCGGTGTGGTTCTAACCAGAGGTAAAGTGGGGTCTTCCGACCAGCAGAGATAGCAAGTCTCAGGTCAGCCTCCAAGCTGTGCATTAACTCTACACACAGACAGACAGACCGACCAGGAGACTATCCTGTTTCTAGACTCTCTCTCTCCTTTGATCTGAGCCAACCCTCTGACCCTCTGAAGTGCAGTCGTACCCGTGGGTTGCAGCTCCTTTCCTGGGAACATACTGAGCCCTGGTCCAACTGGCTCAGCATTTTCAACATGGCCTGGATGAGGCTCCCCAGGGTTTGGGTCAGGCCAGGAGTCTCTCCCAGCCCTTCCTGGAGATGCTGCCAGCAGGGATTGAACCCGGGGCCTTCTGCATGCGAGGCAGGCGATCTCTCGCTGAGCTACGCCCCTTCCCTCCCTCCTTTCTTCCTTTGGACATCTTGGATCGCATCCTCTGAGAACAAGGGGGCAATCACAGCCCCTTTGGACTCTGGTTGAGCTGCTCAGCTTAGAACCAGGAAACCCTCTCCTACTCAAAATTATCTTCCCTAGAATATATAGGCCTTTGCTGTTTTACAAAGGCAACCCCTCTCTCCTAACCAGATTCGCAAGCTGGGTGCTTGCTCTGCACATCAGGTCCAAGAACCTCATGGATTTCTTGTTTGAGGAAAGGGGTGGGGGTGAGGGAGGCTGCTGTTCTCTCCCCCTGTCTTTGCTCCCTGCTGGGGAAGGACAATGGCCAGATCCGGCAGGGCTCCCCTCCAGCCCTTAGCCCCACAACATTTCATAGAATCATAGAATTGTAGAGTCGGAAGGGGCCCTAAGGACCATCCAGCCCAACCATCTCCAATGCAGGAATACGCAGCTGACCCCTATGGGTATCGAACCTGCAACCTTGGGATTTATCAGCACCATGCTCTAGCCGACTGAGCTACTGAAGCAAAGTGCTAGGGAGTGCCTCTTCACACCTGTGGGGTGGGTGGGAGCTCAGAGGGGAAGCCATCCCTTTTGGAGGCGAACAGGGTGCCATGAGGGTGCTCAGGAAGGGAGGAGAGATGCAAGAAGAGGGGGAGGGAACGTGTTCCAAGCAGGGAAAGGACACCCTGACCCCGGATTGATAACAGGGCACTTGTTTTCAGCCCCCACCATCTTCTGCTTAGTTTTTTTTGGGGGGGGGGTGCATCTGCTCTAAAGGCTGACTTCAACTCTCCCCAATGGCACCCTAATCTGCTGCTTCTGGGGTGCCCCTCTCTGCTCCCAGTGCCCTTCAGCCAATCCGACAGAGGCACATCTTCCAAATTCTCTTGGGGGGTGTTTGGTTTGGTTTGGTTTAGGTGTATATATATATATATATATATATAGAAAAAGGCAAAGCAGAAAGAAGCAGCCCCCAACAGTGTTTTGGCAAAATGCTACATTGTCAAGTCCTGATCTGTCCTTCGAGGGCGGCATAGCTCTGAGCTGGGGGCTCTCTGGCCGCAGTGGCACCTGCCAGGGGCTCGCTGGGCACCTGGTGGCATCTTCCTGGGTCCTGGAGTGCAGCGGGTGGTGGGTTCTGGGCACGGCCGGCACCACGTGCAGAAGCCTCTTGTCTGTCGCCGATGGGGAGGGGGGGGCTGCTACGCAATCATCTCCTTGTCCCGCTGGCTGCAGCGGCTGATCTTAATCTCTGTCAGCTGGATGTAGCGTAAGACATTGGTGTCTGCAAGGAAAGGGAGAGGCAGACCCTGTGATGAGGAGGAGGAGGAGCCACTGCAGCTCTCCCTTCCCTGGCCGCATCCTGGAAACCCAAGACAAGTCCTCAGGCCCAGGGTCAACCCTCCCCAGCTGGTTTAGCCAGGCCCCGTTCAGAGAGGGGTCCTTCCCAGCCAGCCCTCCTAGCCGTGGCCCTTTTCATCTGTAGGTGCCGCCAGGGGTTGAACCCAAAACCTTTGCACCCCAAAGGTGTGCTGTGCCACCGAGCTGCGATTGCAGGCCTTGCCCCCTTCCACAGCCAAGCAGACCCCCTGCCTCTCCCTCCCAGCATGGCACAAGCAAAGCACCCGCCTTCCTATGAAGAAAGCTTGCAGTTTTGGGGGGCTTTTTAGCTCGGAGGAAAGGCAGGTGAGAGACGCGACACGATAGGCGTTTATGAAATCAGGCATTTGCCTTGAGAAAGCCAACATAGAAATGCGAGAAGTCGTGGGGAAGCTGAATGTTGGAAGAGACTGGCAGGTGAAAGAAAGCCCTCCCTTCATGCAGCAAAGAGCGAAACTATGGAACTCCCCTCCACAGGAGACAGAGGTGGCTTTAAAAGAAGATTAGACTACTGTATTTTTCGCTGCATAAGACGCACTTTTTTCCTCCTAAAAGTAAGGGGAAATATCTGTGCGTCTTATGGAGCAAATGGTGGTCCCTGGAGCTGAATTGCCC
The DNA here is from genome assembly GCA_900245905.1 of Lacerta viridis. Taxonomy (NCBI): domain Eukaryota; kingdom Metazoa; phylum Chordata; class Lepidosauria; order Squamata; family Lacertidae; genus Lacerta; species Lacerta viridis. The sequence continues at coordinate 706,202 of OFHU01001757.1, read as the reverse complement.
AGGGGCCAAAAGAGGATCATGCTTTTTATTTTACAAAGAGAAAAGGGGTGTTGAAAGGACCCCGCTCAGCAGCTGATCAGCAAGAGATCGGGAGAGAGATAAGAGTCCCGGCTCCCTTTCAGCCCCGCCCTCCTTTGTTGAATGTGCTGCAGAGGGAGGTTGTTTGTTTCCCCAGCGACATGTGACTGGCTGATTAGATTATCTGTCTGGAAACTGTAGAAAAGGCTCCCTTTCCTTTAGAAGCTGCAGAAATGTGAGTTGAACCCCATAAAAACGGGGCTTTTCCTCTTTGCTTTTCCCCCTTTGCAAAAGGAGCTTTGCTTTTCCCCCTTTGCAAAAAAGCTGCAAAACTTTTAGCTGATCCTCAAAAAAACCAGGGCTTTTCCCTTTGCAAAAAAGCTGCAAAACTTTTAGCTGATCCTCAAAAAAACCAGGGCTTTTCCCTTTGCAAAAAAAGCTGCAAAACTTTTAGCTGATCCTCAAAAAAACCAGGGCTTTTCCCTTTGCAAAAAAAGCTGCAAAACTTTTAGCTGATCCTCAAAAAACCAGGGCTTTTCCCTTTGCAAAAAAAGCTGCAAAACTTTTAGCTGATCCTCAAAAAACCAGGGCTTTTCCCTTTGCAAAAAAAGCTGCAAAACTTTTAGCTGATCCTCAAAAAAACAGGGCTTTTCCCTTTGCAAAAAAAGCTGCAAAACTTTTAGCTGATCCTCAAAAAAACCAGGGCTTTTCCTTTGCAAAAAAGCTGCAAAACTTTTAGCTGATCCTCAAAAAACAGGGCTTTTAGAGGAGGAAAACGAGAAAAATATTTTTTTTTCTTGTTTCCTCATCTAAACACCCTATGGTCTGGTGCGCCTTATGGAGTGAAAAATACGTGTAATTCATGGAGGAGGAGAGGGCTTTGGATGGCTACTAACCAGGATGCTTGTACTCTGCCCTCCACAACTGGAGGCAGCAATGCTTCTGGATTCCAGTACCTGGAAACCACAGGAGAGGCGAGTTCAAATCCCGCTTGCGGGTTTCCCTTAGGGGCATCTGATCGGCTACTGTGAGAGCAGGATGCTGGCCTAGAATGGCCTGATCCAGCAGCCTTTTCTTATGTTCCTAAAGTGGAGGAGCTGCCAGGGGGTTGAGCCCCCAGACTCCTGTGCCCCTAAGAGGCGCTGTGCCTCCGAGCTGTGCTGCGTTTCAGCCCTTGCCAACTGCCCCTTCCATTCCCGCCCCCTTGCCCCACCTCTCCCTCCTGCCACGGGACAAGAAAGGCACCCACCTGCAGGCTCCAGGCTCTTGGCCTCTTTCAAATAGAGCAGGGCGTTGTCAAAGTCGCCCAGGTGGTAGAAGGCAATGCCCGCCCGGTACATGGCTTTGAAGTTCCTCTTCTCCTTGGCAAGCACTTTGAGGCAATAGTCCCGCACTCTCTCATAGTTCACCAGCTCTGATTGCAACAGGCAGGCTAGAAGGAGAGAGAGAGAGGTTGGGGTGTGAATAGATGCTAGGAGAGGGTCTTCTGGAGGTTCCCTCCCTGCGAGAAGTGGGGTACAGGGAACCAGGCAGAGAGCATTTTCGGTAGTGGCGCCCGCTCTGTGGAACGCCCTCCCATCAGATGTCAAGGAAATAAACAACTATCCAAAATGGTCCAAGGCCTGGAAACGATGCCTTATGAGGAACGGCTTAGGGAGCTGGGTATGTTTAGCCTGGAGAAGAGAAGGTTAAGGGGTGATATGATAGCCATGTTCAAATATATAAAAGGATGTCATATAGAGGAGGGAGAAAGGTTGTTTTCTGCTGCTCCAGAGAAGCGGACACGGGGCAATGGATTCAAACTACAAGAAAGAAGATTCCACCTAAACATTAGGAAGAACTTCCTGACAGTGAGAGCTGACAGTGGAATTTGCTGCCAAGGAGTGTGGTGGAGTCTCCTTCTTTGGAGGTCTTTAAGCGGAGGCTTGACAGCCATCTGTCAGGAATGCTTTGATGGTGTTTCCTGCTTGGCAGGGGGTTGGACTGGATGGCCCTTGGGGTCACTTCCAACTCTAGGATTCTATGATTCCATGATTCTATGATTCATTTGGTGCTTGACATTTTGTGTGATTCATAAAAGTCGCCAAACCAAAAGAAGCAGTCAGGTGACACCCAACAAGAGCTAGCGTCGCTCTGGTGCAACGGCTAGAGTGCTGGCTCATGGCCAGGGGGCCCTGGGTTCAAATCTCTTCACTCAGCCATTAAGCTTTCCAGGCCAATCACTAAATTTATGCAAAATTCATCTCGCAGTGTTGCTGTAAGGGCAGAATGGGGGTGGGGAATCTTCCCTGATTATTATTATTATTATTATTATTATTATTTTTAGAAATGTTGTCCCCACCCCCATATGTGGTGAAGCTGTTGGGAAATGGTCATAGCAACTATTGAGGAAATGGCTCAATTATATCGCGCAAGAGCCAATGTAAATATTAAAGCGTATCAAACGCAAAGGCCGCGTCTTCTGATACATGCGAGAAATTCCCTTTGCTAAGACATAGAAGCCAAGCTGGATACCAAGAAGAAGAACTAATTAGGAATTAGCTAATTAGAGAACTAATGAGTATGTTATACCAAGTCTCTAAAACAGGAAGAGAAGGAAAGAGGGAACTGAACCATACAATCCAATATATTAAGTACTGGGTTTCCCTGACTTAGGGGTCGGCTGTTGGCTCCCATAGGCAGTATTATTATCCCTTCTTATCCTTTGGGAGATGCATATATAAATAAGTAAGGATTTGTACCATAAAGAAGGCTGATCGCCGAAGAATGGATGCTTTTGAATTCTGGTGCTGGAGGAGACACTTGAGAGTCCCATGGACTGCAAAAAGATCAAACTTATCCATCCTTAAAGAAATCAGCCCTGAGTGCTCACTGGAAGGACAGATCCTGAAGTTGAGGCTCCAGTACTTTGGCCACCTCATGAGAAGAGAAGACTCCCTGGAAAAGACCCTGATGTTGGGAAAGATGGAGGGCACAAGGAGAAGGGGACGACAGAGGATGAGATGGTTGGACAGTGTTCTCGAAGCGACTGGCATGAGTTTGGCCAAACTGCGGGAGGCAGTGAAGGATAGGGGTGCCTGGCGTGCTCTGGTCCATGGGGTCATGAAGAGTCGGACACAGAAAAACAAAACTTCATAGGATTGTAGCTAATGCCAAGAGATGTGAATATTTGAGATTATAATTGAGAAGCACTTACACTCCTTCCCTTTCTTCATGTTGTTGTTGTTGTTGTTGCTGCTGCTGCTGTTGTCAGATTAAATTTATATACCACCCTTCATCAAAAGATTTCAGGGCGGTTCACAGAATAAATGGTATTGTCCAGATTCATAGAATCATAGAATCTAGCTGCGACGCTAGCTCCAGAGCGACGCAAGCTCTTGTTGGGTGTCACCTGACTGCTTCTTTTGGTTTGGCGACTTTTATGAATCACACAAAATGTCAAGCACCAAATGAATCATAGAATCATGGAATCATAGAATCCTAGAGTTGGAAGAGACCACAAGGGCCATCCAGTCCAACCCCCTGCCAAGCAGGAAACACCATCAAAGCATTCCTGACAGATGGCTGTCAAGCCTCTGCTTAAAGACCTCCAAAGAAGGAGACTCCACCACACTCCTTGGCAGCAAATTCCACTGTCCAACAGCTCTTACTGTCAGGAAGTTCTTCCTAATGTTTAGGTGGAATCTTCTTTCTTGTAGTTTGAATCCATTGCTCCGTGTCCGCTTCTCTGGAGCAGCAGAAAACAACCTTTCACCCTCCTCTATATGACATCCTTTTATATATTTGAACATGGCTATCATATCACCCCTTAACCTTCTCTTCTCCAGGCTAAACATACTCAGCTCCCTAAGACGTTCCTCATAAGGCATCGTTTCCAGGCCTTTGACCTTGGGTTTTGTGAGATTTGTATGACTATTTGACTTAAAAAGGGGAGTGGGGAGTGGCAGAGCCTTGTACACTGACTTGAGCTCCCTGGAGGAAAGGTGGAAATAAATAAATAAATAAATAAAATAATTTGTATTTCCCTAGCCACTCTGGGCGGCTTACAACAAAATATTAGAAATACAATAAAACATCAAATGTAATACTTCTGAATTTCGAGGGGAATAAATACATTTCAGTCCTGCGGACTAGAATTCAAAAATTTTAGGTCAAAATGGTAAATGTTGTTGAATGGGATTTGCATGGTTTTGTTTCATCCCAGGCAGGAAGTACCCAAAGAAAGAGGAAGGAGAAGGTGAGGGAGGCGCCAAGAAGGGGAGGCCCCCTTCCATGATTCCTCCTGGCACAACTTCCCAGGGGCTGAGCCTCTGGTTACATACTTAATTCATTCCGGAGGTCCGTTCTTAACCTGAAACTGTTCTTAACCTGAAGCACCACTTTAGCTAATGGGACCTCCGCTGCTGCTGCGCCGCCAGAGCACAATTTCTGTTCTTATCCTGAAGCAAAGTTCTTAACCTGAAGCGTTATTTCTGGGTTAGCGGAGTTTGTAACCTGAAGCGTATGTAACCCGAGGTACCCAATGTACCAGGATGGATTCCCAGGAATCTTCAACCTTTGCAAAAGGTGAGAGGAGTGGGACCTCGAGGGTTTCCCCCTGAAACCTGATGTGCCCAAGTTTCGCCTCCCCCTTGGCCTTGGCTGCGATGTCCCCCCTCTCCGCTTGGAAGAGGAGGACCTTGGGAAATGGACCAGTGGGTGGGTGGGAAGAAGAACACCCCTTGGGCTTTGTGAGATTTTGAATAAATATTTTGTTAAGGGAGGGGTGGCGATCTGGCCAGCAACATCACTGGGCACCTTACCATCCCCGGCTCTTGGGTCTTCTAACCGTTTTCTCAGACAGCAGGCGGACACCCTAGCCATAAGGCAGCATATTCTGCCTCACCCCCTGCCCCCCCCTTCCATGATTCCTCCTGGCACAACTTCCCAGGGGCTGAGCCTCTGACTTTGGCTCTTTCGGCTGGAGGCTCCTCTGCTTGGTGTCATGCTGGCAACCTGAACCCCGTACCTGCAACGTCAGGCCTTTCCCCGTGAGAGCTCTGGATTCAGATCTCCGCAGACCCCCCCCCAAGAGCTGCAAATTCTCTGGTGCAAAGGGGACCCCCCCTAAACGAGGGACGTCCTTGCCCGTTTCCCAAAGGGGGCACTTTTGTGGGGAAGGGAAGAAGAGAGGCCCCTTGGGCTTTGGCCCCAATTTAGGGGTGCCAACTTGAATTTGTTAAGGGAGGGGTGGGGATCCCCAGCAAATCACTGGGCCCCGCCTTACCATCATAACCTTGGGTCTTGATGTGGTGCACCGTTTTCTCTATTTGCGGATGGCACCCTAGCCCATAAGGCAACATATTCTGCCTCACCCCCAGCCCCCCCCTTCTCAATGATTATTTTGGCCCCAGCACAGGAAAGCAGGGCATTGAGCCTCTGACTTTGGCTCCCCCTTTCGGCTGGAGGCTCCTCTGCTTGGTGTCAGCATGAGAGGGACCGAGAAGACCCGTACCTGCAACGTCAGGCCGGGACTCTGGATTCTTCGACCCCCCCCCAAGAGCACAAATTCTGACACTGGGGCAAAGGGGCTCTCCCCTAAACGAGGGACGTCCTTGCCCGTTTCCCAAAGGGGGCACTTTTGACTAGGAAGGGATCAGAGGCTGAGTCTTGGCCCCAATTAGGGGTGCCAACTTGAATATAACATTGTGGGGGCCCAGGTAAGTAAGCCCCGCCCTGCATAACCAATCACATGATGTGGTGCACACATGCTATTTGAATGGCAATGCCCATCAACTTAAAGGGGGCAGCCCCCTCAAATATTTTGGCCCCAGCAGGAAAGCAGCATTGGAAAGGGCTCCCCCTGCCGGCTGGACAGGGGAGGAGCATGAGAGGGAGCGAGAGACCCGTCTGAAGCGGGACAGCTTCGTCACGACACGGGGGCCTCCTTCCTGCCTGGAGAACCTTCCAAACTGGGGAGTCCCGTTGCAAGGCGAGGGCTCCCCCCCACCTTCTTCCTCTGGGCCTGGCACAGAGCTCCCCTCAACCCCCCCCCCAAAAGAGAGAATCCGTCCCAAGCCTCACCCGTCAGGCTGTTGTAGCACTCGATCTCGGTGCCCTCGACCAGCGCCCGCTGCTCCTCGGAGAGGCGCTGCTGCCAGCCGGCTCTCCGCAGCGGGCTGCTGCCTTCCTCGGCTTCGGCCTCGAGCCCCTTGAGCTGCAGCAGCGCCCGGTGGTACTTCCCGATGGCCTCGCGGAACTTCTTCTGCTTGTAGCAGCGCCCGCCCTCGGCCTTGAACTCCACCGCCTGCCGGATCTTGGCCTCCAGGTCCGGCTCGGGCTCGGCGGCGCCGGCGCCGGCCCCGCGCAGGTGGGCCCGGCCTCCCCCGACGGCCGCCCCGCCGCCGCTGCTGCCCCCTCCGCCGCCGGCCTGCGGGCAACTCCTCTTGTAGGGGCTGCGCTCCTCCATGGCCCCCCTCACAGGCCCATGCCGGGGGGGCGGCGGCAGCTCGGGCGCTTGTCTCCGCTGCACCAGCTGGAAGAGCGCGCTGTGCATCGACGGCGCCCCGGAGCGGAGCTTCAGCACCAGGGACAGCGCGCTAGCAGTGCATTGTGGGAAACTCCCTCCGCATCAGCACTGCCGGCCGGGCTGACCTCGGATGTCTGGGCGCCGAGTGAGGAGGCGGCGGCGGCGGCAGGCGCCCTTCCAGGTGCTGGGAGTGGGGGGGGGGGGGGGGGAACGCAGAGGAAGGGAGGGGCCACAGGTAAGCCCCGCCTCCTCGGGAGTATCGCGGGGGTGGGTACGGGTGGGGTTGCGCCGGGAGCGCCGTTTCCCGGCGGAGGGTTTCTGATGGAGAAGCGCTGGACGCTGCCTTATGCGAAGAGCCAGAATTGCAGTCTCGTAACGGGACCCCCCCAGGAGTCATCTAGTCCAACCCCTGCTGTAACGCAGGAGGCTGAAGAATCCCTCACAGCCTCTGCTGCCAGACCATGGCTCCCTCTTTCTCAGTACTGGCAAGCAGCAATGGCTGCCCAGGGATCCAAGGCAGGGATCGAGTGCCAGCCCTTCCTGGAGAGGCTGCCGGGAACTGGAGCCTTCTGCAGACAAACAGGTGGGGCAGCTCAATTGGGAGACTCTTAAATCTCAGGGCCATGGGTTCAAGTCTCACGCTGGGCAAAATATTCCTTCATTGCAGGCCGGGGTTGGACTTGATGACCCTCGTGGTTCCTCCCAGCTCTATCAATTTATGATTCTATAATGCCAGGGCACACCTGCAAGGGAATGGCTCCTTCTGAGTGGGAAGAGTATTTATCCAGCTCCCCTGCTAGTGATGTCTGAAGAGCAGGTTGTAGAATTGTAGAGTTGGAAAGGGAACCCCAAGAGGATTCCAGTCCAACTCCCTGCAATGCAGGAATCTTGACCAGAAAGATGGCAGAACATCACTTGTGACAGCTTGCAGTCACCCTTAGTGGATCATCAGTGTTATGGTCTCTGTATTGACAGTGGAGGAAGCAGTGAGTGGGGGTGGGGTGGGGTGGGGGGCAGAAGAGAAGGACTCACCAAGCCTTCTGACTTATGTAATGCCTTCGTTTAAATTTGCAATGTTCTGTTTATCTTGCAACGTTTCACCATGAAAAACAATTTTAAATCATAGAGGCAAGATTCGAACTGGGGCACTTCCTGGGACGTAGCTTGAACGCTTCACCGCTGGGCTACAATAGAGGGGTGGGGAGACATTCCCCACCAACACCCAACACCCCTGCCAAGAGGGGCCGGAGATTCCAGCTCCACTTCCAAGGGAACTGACAGACCTTGCCATGAAAAGATAAAAGGAGGAGGAGGAGCAAGAGAGAACAAAACACACTTTATTAAACACTTTCCAGAGTCCTGTTTTCTTACAGTTATCTACTCTTTTTTAAAAAACCAATCTGTTAAGATTGGGGGGAGGCAGAAAGTGCCAGGGAGGGGGTGAGAGAGAGAGAGAGACAGAGAAAGAAAGAAAGAAAGAAAGAAAGAAAGAAAGAAAGAAAGAAAGAGAATACCACTCCCACCTGAATTGTCTCCCATGGATTTTGCTTGGGCTCCCCTCCCCTCCCCACCTGCAGGCTCTGGTCTACCCCACCACAAGCTTCTTCCATGGAGCAGGCCAGGTCCTCTCGCCCTGCCATGGGGTGTGATGGGCCCTAAAGGCAGACCCACAACAGACCCCTCTTCATGGAGTGGAGCTTCCCAGGAAGCAGCTCAGGTACTCGGAGGCCGTGATGGCAGGGCTGGTGCTGGTGCAGAGCTTTTGAGGCCGCGAGTATTTCAGGAAAGTGGCACGGAGGGTGGAGCTGGGCCCCCGCAGGGCAGCCTTGGCCATGGGAGGGTGCACTGCCAACAGCTCAGACTCACTGCAATGAGAGAGAGGCAGAAAGGGAGGCAGAAAGGCTTCTGAAAAAAGGAGGGGAGAGTGTTGCTCTTGCGTTCAAATCCTGCTTGCCGGTTTCCCACAGGCAACTCTCCTGCTGCTGTGAGAGCAGGATGGTGGACTAGATAGGCCCTTGGCCTGATCCAGCATGGGGTTGGACTAGATGACCCACAGGGTCCCTTCCAACTCTACAATTATATGAATCGATGGCCTCTGAACAGCCAGCCAGCCAGCCAGCCAGAGAACATCACTGCAGCAAAAAGGACCCGAGAATCACAGGCCAGGCGCAGAACTCCCTGTAAAAGCCAAGCACCATCACCCCATAAGTCCTTGCAGCAACCCTGCCACAAGAGGGAGTATCACCCCCCATAAGGGGGCGAAGGCAGAGGGGGCAGCAGCTTGCCAGAGCACACCCTCCCTCCCGGCAGTGAGGCAAGATTTGAACTGGGGGCTTCCTGGCCCACCCTGAGAGAGAAAAGAACGTCTTCCTTCAAGCAGCACCTATGGAACCTCCTCCCACTGGAGGCAGTGATGCTTCTGAGTAGCAGGTGCTGGAATGCTTGTGGGGTTCCCCAAATGGCCGCAGACTGGCTGACCGCTGAGAGTCTCGGCTACGGGATTAGATGGGGCAACCAGGCCCTTCATAGGTCTTTGCACTGTAGAGTTGGGTCTTCTGGTCCAAACCCCTGCACTGCAGGAATTTCGGCTGAATTGAGGACAATAAGTTAAAAAGGGCAGAGCAGGCCCCTTTCCAAGACTAAATGACTTGACATAAGCCTCCAGAGTGGCAGCTTGAGGGCCTGAGAAGCGGCTTCTGAATTTAATCCTGGTTCTTCAGAATCGTAGAATGACAAAACCTGAAATGCCTATTCGTAACCGAAAAGTCTTTGTCCTGTTGGCATGAAATCCGGCACAGAGAATCGCCAGCCTCCCCCCCCAAAAAAACACCCCGTCAGGTGGGCTCCTCCTGTGCTGCCTCCTCCCCCCTCCCGGGGGTCCAGGGGCCTGCTCCTACCTGTACGAGTGGAGGTTCGGAGCACCTTCCTGGAGAGCATCCCAACACCTGGCGCCCTCTTCCGGCAGCACCCTCTGCGCCAGGGCCAGGGCAGCTAGAGAGAGCTGGGCGGGCTCAAAGCGCAGGCAGTCGCAGTCTGCCAGAGAAAGCTCCAGGAAGTACATGGCCAAGAGGAGCACCTGGGGGGAGGGGCAGGAGGAAGAGCAAGTAGGGGGAAGGGGGACCCAGGAGTCCTGCCCTCATCAGGCCCTGCCCTTAGGTCAGGCCAGGAGCAGGAGGCAGGCGAAGGAGCAGCAACATGCTTGACTCTGAGCATGTGCAGAAGCTGCACTCGGGAAGGAAAGGCTTTGACCTCTGAACCCCAGGATCTCTTTAAGAAGGAAAGTGGGGAGTCAGCTGCGGCCTGGCAGACCTCCCCCCCCCGCCTGCCCGCCTGCCACTCACCTCCCTGGCACAATGGCCCACTTCTGCCAACAGGTGCAGCAGGTGGACGGGGTTGGCATAGTGCAGCTCGAACTTCAGGCAAGTCAAGATCTTGCGCTCCATGCGCAGAAGCTCCTTCTGGTTGAATGAGTCCTCCATCATGAAGCAGAGCTGGGACGGCTGGAGGGAGGGAGGGAGGGGAGAAGGTGTGGGATGTGAAACAGAGCAGTCAAATACAACATTCCTAGAGTGGACATAAAAGGGGGGTGTCTGGACCAGCCAGTCGTAACTTCCTGTTTCCTCCTGGGCTGGGACAAACTTCCTCTACATGTGACCAGAGGTGGGTGTGACCTCACCTGTGCAGGTAACAAAATACCTCAGGGGAGGCAGCCATATCTCTCTCTGACTCCATTCGTCAAAGAAGCAACATTTGCTTTGCCTAAGAGGACAAAGGAACTATCTCCTTACGGGATAGATTCCAGGTGTATGTGTTTTGTAACCTAAGCCTGCCTTCTGGGATCCGTTTGTGAACAGAATGTGAGTAAACTATTTTTTAAATACTTTTTTACAAGACTGTGCCGTGTCTAATCTTTTTATGAGGGAATAAAGGAGAATCGCCAAGAAACTTATTTTAGAGGCTTAAACAAGCCTGGCAAAGACGTTATCCGCTGTACAAGTTTAAAAAGGGGAATGTTACTCTGCTAAATTGTAGAACTTGTTAACCCAAGTTGGGAAGGATATAATTTGACAATATATCCTCTCCTGCCTCCCTGGACATTCCCACAGAAGGAGAGGCAGCAGCAGCAGCAAGGAATGGATAGGTGGGCAGTGTCCCTTTCAAGGCTGTGGCCTTTCCTTCCTCAGAGGTGCTTAAGCAGAGGTTGGGTGGCCACCTGCCATGTGTGCTTCAGCCGCGGTTCCTGCATTGCAGGGAGTTGGACTAGATCAGTGTTTTTCAACCTTTTTTGGGCAAAGGCACACTTGTTTCATGAAAAAAATCACGAGGCACACCACATTAGAAAATGAGGCACACCACCATTAGAAAATGTTAAAAAAATTAACTCTGTGCCTATATTGACTATATATAAAGTAATTTTTCAATTTTTCCCACGGCACACCAGGCAACATCTCGCGGCACACTAGTGTGCCGCGGAACAGTGGTTGAAAAACACTGGACTAGATGACCCTTGGGGGTCCTTTCCAACTCTATGATTCTTTCCCTCTGTGATTATATTTCCCTGGCCACTTTCCATTCAAGCGAATCCTAAAGTGCCTCACGAGCAATAAATAACAGCAATAAGTACAGCGTAGATCCCATGATCATCCGTGAAACAAATAAAACCCAAGAAACAATATTTAACAAACTGCCAACTAAAAAAGAATAAGCCAAACTGTGAAATATAAGCAGCGGATTCATGAAAGATTTAACGGTAGCGGGGTCTGGATAGTAAAAATATGTGTGCGCTAAAAACAGCTAAGAAACAAACATTAGGAAAGGAGGGACTCTGTATATTTTAAAACAAAATGTTTGTGATGATAAATGCTTTGAAAGAGGGTGGGAGACTTATTAAAATGATATAAAACTAAGCTAAACATTGCATGATTACAGCATATCATATTACATTGTAATAATAATAATAATAATAATAATAATAATAATAATAATAATAATAAATTTTATTTATACCCCACCCTTCCCCGCCAAAACCGGGCTCGGGGCGGCTAACACCAATAAAATCACAACAAAACATAAAAACAATTCATTAAAATACAGATTAAAATACAATTTAAAATTCCATTTAGACTGCAGCCTCATTTTAAATAACCCACCAATCACACAATAAAAGAATGCAGCATCAGGGTTAAGCTGAAACCACCCCAAAAGCCAGGTGGAACAGCTCTGTCTTACAGTTATGGGTTTGGGGGGGCCAGATTCCCCTAAATTCCTGGTTGCCACAGCCTCCCCATCATTCCTGGATGTAGTAAAATTTAGAGTTAAGGTTGGGCTAAACTTTGGGAACCATGCAAATGCCCTGGATGTAGTTCTGCTAAGGAGCCAAGCCAGCTGGGCAGAGCTGGTTGAAGGGGTCATCAGCAGGGGCCAAAGGTCAGTGATGGTCCATCAAGGAATCAGGCAGAGGTTTAGGGTTTCAACTTTGAATGGCATACTGGCAGAGGCTGGCGGTAGCTCCTTGGAGTAGCAGCAAGAAGGGGGGGGGGATGACAGTCTAGAACCAAGAGACGCAGAGTGTGGCTTTTTGCTGTCCTTTTGAGTCCAGCAGTCCTTAAGGGGGGGTAGCAAAAACCCCGTTGAATGCAAATGCTCTGCAATCCCCCCCATCAAGGTGCAGATCACATATATGTGCAAATAAAACCATATTTCACAAAGACACCACAGTCTCTGCTGTGCCTCATTGTCCCAGAAGGGAACGTGGACCCTGGAAAGTATGCCTCCCCCCCCCAACCCCTGGGATCTCTCAGCCCTTGTGGAAATGGGAGCAGTGTGTTGACAATATGATTAACAAATCAACAAGGCATTTATAATCGACAAAACAATATTAACAAGATAGGTAAAGGTAAAGGGACCCCTGACCGTTAGGTCCAGTCGCGGACGACTCTAGGGTTGCGGCTCTCATCTCGCTTTACTAGCCGAGGGAGCCCGGCGTACAGCTTCCGGGTCATGTGGCCAGCATGACTAAGCCGCTTCTGGCGAACCAGAGCAGCGCACGGAAACGCCGTTTACCTTCCCGCCGGAGTGGTACCTATTTATCTACTTGCACTTTGACGTGCTTTCAAACTGCTAGGTTGGCAGGAGCAGGGACCGAGCAATGGGAGCTCACCCCGTTGCGGGGATTCGAACCGCCGACCTTCTGATCAGCAAGCCCTAGGCTCTCTGCCCACCCCCCACAAGGTGCCCATTTGCAGGAACACTGGGCTGCGCAGGAGAGGGGCCGACCCCACAGCCTGGCTCAGATACCCCAAGGACCCCCTGAGCTGTGCAGAATCAGCCCACCAGAGGAAGCCCCCCCAAGCAAGGCCACAGCCCAGACACAGATATTCAGCGGTAACTGCCCCCAGTCTCAAGCTCGCCTCTCCTAGAGGTGGTGGTCTAGGGCAGCCCCCCTCCCCAGACCAGGCACCAGAGCCTCCCCCTCCCACCCATGGCCTCCTGCTCACCTGAGGGCAAACGCTCTCCTCTACCTTGCAGGCCAGGAAGAGGCAGGTGGCAGCCAGGAGCTGCAGGGTGGAGACTCGCACTCGGCCCACTTTCAAATAGGCGTTCAAGAGGTAGACGGCGAGGAAGAGAGTCTCGTCTGCCAGGGCCAGGTATTCCTGGGGGGTGGAGGGGGGGCAGATGCAGGATTAGACACAACTTTCTGCCACAGAGCATCCCAGAGCAGCTCCTCCTTCTCCCCGTCCCTTCCAACTCTACAGCTCTGTGATTCTATGTGGCTACCATTCCCCGATATCCTGCCCCACAACAAAGGGTCCACAAAGCCCCCAGCTCTTTATTGCTCCAAGCAGGGGCGTAACAAGGTAAATTGGTACCCGGGGGCAAAAAAAAAATTTCACACCCCCCTGGCATGGGAAGGTCAGGTGGTACCCGGTGCGGAAAATTTCTTGTCAACCCCCCCATTGATTCCCCCCCCCGCAAAAATGGTTTTACGTTATTTCATATTTTCTTACAAAGGAATAATAACAAGTAATAATAAAAAAACTTTTATTTATATCCCACCCTCCCCGGCCGAAGTCGGGCTCAGGGTGGCTAACATCAGATACATAACATTGGTATAAAATCAAACAATAATTAAATTACCTCCTAAAAACATCTCAAAATCAAATTAAAGTCTAATTAGATGGCTTTCCACAGGGTTAGGGTTGGGAACAGTAAGTGCTCCACTGAACTGAAATTTCAGCCTTCACGACATAGGAAAACAGCCAAGTGAACAGCTATTTTGGTGGAGGAGGGTCAAGATATTAACCGATATGCATGAAATTTCATATATAGCTATATAATCCCTAGTATAGTAAGATAAGACCTTCGGAGCAGGCATTAAAAAAAAACAAACAAAAAAAAATTCAAAAAAAATTCCCTTGATAATTTGTCACCCCCTCCATTATGGAAACTGGGGCGGCCCGCCCCCCTGGCCCCCCCTTGCTACGCCCCTGGCTCCAATGACCCCCTGGTGACCCCCTTCAGGGCAGACGTTTGCCTCTCCAGCAAGGGGAGGGAGCCAGGGCAACGATCCAAACCTGCTGCCCCTCCCATTCTGCCACCCGAGGTTCCTGCCTCGCCTTGTCTCATCACAGAGCCGGCCCTGGGTGCCTCCCTGCCCACCTGAGTCTGCTACAAGGGAATGGAAACTCGGGGCCTCCTGATGCCCCACCCCAAACAAACTTCCCCACCCGCTCTAGCTCCGCATCCAGGGGGGTTGTTCCTGCTGGTACCTACATGCACTTGCACCAGCCAGTCGATGATGAGGCCGCGCATTTCCCCCGTCACAGACCTGGGCATGTCGACCCCCCAGAAGGCGTAATGCGTCTGCTTCTGCTGTGGGGAGGAAAGGGGGGGGGGAGAGAGAAAGGAACCCTGAGGTTGCTGCACCCTCCCACCCTTCTTCTCATAAACCCCAGTCCTTTGGGAGAGGACAAAGCAAGGGAGCCATGACAGCCGTAACTTGGTAAAACAGGAGGCTCTTAGGTCGTAGGTTTGAGCGAAAGATTCCTGCACTGCAGGGGGTTGGACTAGAGGACCTTTGGAGGTCCCGTTCAACTTGGCAATTAATGTGGATATGTTAATCCCACCTTCCTGATGCAGGTAGGTAGCCGTGTTGGTCTGCCATAGTCAAAACAAAATAAAATAAAAATCCTTCCAGAAGTGTGCATGCACACGAAAGCTCATACCAAGAACAAACTTAAGGTGCTACTGGAAGGATTTTTTTTTTTTTTTAATATATTTTATATTTTGTTTTGACCTTCCTGATGGTAAGACCTGCTTGACAGTGGAGCGGTGGTGGTGGACTCTCTCCTTCATTTGTAAACGGAGGCTGGATGGCCATCTGTCCTGGGTGCTTTGGGTTGCATTCTAGGGAGTTAGACTAGAGGACCCTTGGAGGTCCCGTCCAAATTCTGGAGTCTCCTACCGGCCAAGCAAAAGACCTTTGGGAAGCCCCCACGGCAGGGGGAGAGGGCAACAGCCCCACCCAAAATCCTCTCTGAGAGAGGGCAGCCCACAGCGGCCTCTCTTGGGGGGCGGGGATTCCAACGCTGGTCCTCAGGATGGAAGTCACTACCCACCTCCAACTCACCATCAGGCTGCTGAAGATGTCATAGGCATACTCCTTCTCCAAACCCATGTCCAGGCGTGACATGGCTCGCGAGAGCTCCTCCACAAGGACCTCAGAGGCGGGAGCAACTGGGGTGGGGGAGGAAAGAGACAGCCGCTGTGGTGCGGTTTGGCTCGCTCGCCCGAGCTCTCCGCAAAGCAGCCGGATGCTTCTGCATGTTGCCGAGCCGGATGCAATGGGTTGAGATGGGACTGGGTGCAATGCCCCCCCCCGCCCGTGCCCGAAGGACCCTTTCGTGGGACAAGGGGAGCAGGGAGGTTGGACAGCGTCCTTCGGGGCGCCACAGTTTCCAGGCAATAATTAACGGGCTTTTGGATTAGGACTATTTAAAATTCACAGCCTATGGGGAGGGGGGGAGCGGTAGGCAGGAGGCAATATGGGAAGCGCCCCCAGGCCAACTCTTTGTTCCCTCCCCATCAGGCCCCCCAACTCCTGCTTTTACCCCATCCTGCAAACTCTTTTGCCTGCAACCCCCTCACCTCTTTGCAAAGCCGGCTCTGCTGAGGTTCTGGGGCAGACAGCGCCTTGCTTCTCAGAAGCAACGTCCTTCTCATGACTCCCGGGGACCTTCCTCTGGAAGAGAGATTTGGGGTGCGGGAGGAGGGGGGCTGACTGAGGGATTGATTGCCTTTTCCCCCCCACTTTTTTCCCCTCCAAGGAGCTCAAGGCAGCGTAATGCTTCTCCCGCCTCCTCACTGAATCCCCATAACAACCCTGCGAGGCAGGTCAGGCCGAGAGGCGCTGGCTGTCACCCAGGGAGCTCCATGGCCAGGTGGGGATTCGAATCCTGGTCTCTCCCAGGTCCCGGTCCAAGACTCTCAACCACAGCACCACATGTGTATCTGAAGAAGCGTGCATGCACACGAAAGCTCATACCAAGAACAAACTTAGTTGGTCTCTAAGGTGCTACTGGAAGGAATTTTTTATTTTGTTTTGTTTTGACTATGGCAGACCAACACGGCTACCTACCTGTAACCTTGGGTGCCAGTCACTGCCTCTCTGTCTGTCCTACCTCACAGGGTTGTTGTGGGGGGGGGGTTAGATGAGGAGGGAACCACCTGGAACGCCTTGGAGAAAAGACTAGTTTCCCCCCCTTAAAAATGCCAAAAATTAGGGGGGCGTCTTATGCACAGATACATCTCCCTCCACCATTTTCTTAAATCTGAGTCCCCAAAAATAGGGGGCGTCTTGTACATGGGGGAGTCTTATAGACAGAAAAATACGGTAGGTGTTCTAGCTGGCTCACGTGGTCACTTGATGCCACAATCTACGTGGAAAACGTTCAGCCCCTGAGCTCGTACCTCCCAAGGGTGTTGCAGGGGAAAGGAAGCAGAGACAAGAGGGGTCTTTGGGACTTCGCTTGTCTCAGAAATTACCTCTGCAGTGCCAACATCCAGCTGAAAGTAGAGGCTGTTTGTTTCTGAGCATATGCAAAGCACCTTTACCTCCCTCCCCCCCTCCCCCGGCGATGACTTGCGAGTGAACGTCAGTGCGGAATCTGCAACAAAATGTTGCAGCGTAGTCTAAGAGGGCCGCTCCTATTCGGGTCTTCAGCCAGTCAGAAGTACTCTCCCTTCTGAGATATCCTTCCCCCCCACCACCAACCTGTCCCACTTCAGTTTTCTTTCCCAACTGACACCCCACACCCCAAGGTACTGAGCGTCCTCAGTCCTCCTCCAGCTCTTTGCATGCAAGGTGTGGGTGTGCGTTGTTGCCCCTTTGGCTGTTTTGTCCGAAGGCCTGCTGTGCTTCTCTGTGCCCCCTACCGAAACGCCAACACCTCGGACCTTCGGGGCTCTAATCCTGCTGGCACTCAGCACCCAAGTTCACTATTAAAGGGAGCCGGAAATGGGTGCTCAAGGATAAGTAATGATGACATCATTGCTTCCGGGTGAGCAAGTAGGGGGGGGATTCAAGGCTGCACCTCTCTGCCCCCCCCACTCCGCAAATAATTCTTTTAACAATGCACCCCCAACAACCTCTGGATGACCCACCTTCCTGGATCCTTTTTCACTGCTCAGTCCTTTGTTGTTCTTGCTTTTCAAAGGCTCCCTTTTCTCATCTGCCTAAAATGGAACATATTTAAGGGAGGAGTTAAAGGGGCAGAACTCCCCCACTTTGGTTTCCGGGGTCCCTCCATGCCCCCCCCATCAGCCCCCGCGTGAGCTTTTGCCAAGGGGCATCTTGGACAAAGTGAAGGTCACAGCTGTGACCACGAACCTTAATGTAGGAAGTTAAAACTCAGCCACTTCAGAAGAGCTGAGATTTTTTGGGGGGGGGAGGGCAAATGTACCCCCACCTTCGGCCTCTCAACCCCCAGCTTGAAGACGGCAGGTCACTGCAGCACCTCCTCCACCGAGGGGAGCAAAGGGAGAGGTGGAGAAAGACTCCTTTGCAATGTTAGGAGCATGCCGCTCTGATAGTGAGCTCCTGGGCATGTGCAGAGTGCAGGCCTTTCTCTCGCCACACCTGGGAATGGGTGGCAGGGCCTCTCAGCTCAGGGAACGCAGCTTCCAATGAGGGGCTGTGCTAGGTACCCCCAAGGAGTTAGCCTCCTGTGGGAGGCAGGTTCTGCAGACAATGGTCCAAACAGAACAGTGCTACCCCCCCCAAAAAAAACAACCCCCCACATCCACTCAGGGGCCTTTCCAAAAGCTACATCTCTTTGGCAGGGGAGGATGGAAAGGGGAAAAATGCAGGGAGGCCAAGGACCCCGCTCCAAATCCTCCTGCCCCCTCCCCAAGGAGCCCCCACTGCAAGAGCAAGACCAAACCAACAAACTTGCAGTCTCTGCCAGGATCTCCTCTCTTGAAAGGCAGTGGGGATGGTCTGCACGCCCCACATGGTCCCCAGAGGAAGGTAGGTCAGCTCTGCTGGGGAGTGTCAGGCCCAAGTGAGCTTCAACTCCAGCTGTGCTTAATTATCAAAAATTAGCAAAGACAGACGCAGGGGGCAGGCCTTAGGCAGCACCGGCTCCCATCCTGAAAGGGGCCGGCCCTCCCCAGTCAGGGGAGGTCAGGAGGGCCAGAGGTGCAGAGACATCCATGGAAGAGGCTGTTCACGGGAGCCTAGAACTGTGGAGGTGGATCGAATGATGATGAGGTTTACAAAAAGGAAAGGGGTGCAACCTTAGGTATGTTTACTAGGAGAGAAGTCCCACTGGGCTGAAGACAGCTTACCTGCTAGTCAGCATGTTTATAATATCCATTTTTATTACCGGTATTTGTACCCTGCCCATCGCACTGGGTTGCCCCAGCCGCTCTGGGGTTGGGCAGGAGATTCAAGCAGACTTTTAAACCGATCGGTCAATTCAGTCTGCATTTTGGATACAAGAGTTCTGAAGGCGACAAGCATGCTTTTCTCGTCTTCTTTTTTTGAAAGCTGCTTAATGTCTACGTCAGTGTTTTTCAACCACTGTTCCGCGGCACACTAGTGTGCCGCGAGATGTTGCCTGGTGTGCCGTGGGAAAAATTACTTTATATATAGTCAATATAGGCACAGAGTTAATTTTTTTAACATTTTCTAATGGTGGTGTGCCTCGTGATTTTTTTCATGAAACAAGTGTGCCTTTGCCCAAAAAAGGTTGAAAAACACTGGTCTACGTCACAATTATCTTAGAAGAGGCACCCCCTTCTGCAGGAGCAAAGGTTGAAGGAATGGCTCTCTTAAAAAGTGTTGCCGAGCACCTGCCGATTACTGGTACTATAAGCAAGCATACTGAAATTAATCAACTTTTTTGTTTTTAAATGCTTTGCCTCAGATATACAGGAATGCCGTTTTAGTCTATTAATTTTCAACCAAAATTTGTGCAACACTGCACTCGGGGGCATTCTGGGTTCTCTCACTGCTCTGGCCTAATATGATGAGGAGCTCAGCTTAAAGAAAATGACACTCAGGCAGGCAGGTTCAGGACTTGCAAAAGGCACAACATCTCTCCTGAAACACCTCGCCCCCGCAACCAACTTTGGCTACTTGCATGGCCGGGGGCAAGAGGACATCTTTCGACTTCCCCCAAAGCACCAGATGTAAGGCCGGCTCAGGAGCATCTAAAAGGCCCCTGGAGAAGAGAACAAAGCGATGGGGAAAGTGAGGGCTGGTCGTATAAGCAGAAATACCCTCTTGGTTAGGCATCATTTGGCAAAATGCTGAATCCTGTCTTCTCCTGTGGGAACAGTGCAACTCATTTTATATATGCAGAAGATATAAAGGGTAAAGGGACCCCTGACAGATAAGTCCAGTCGCGGACGACTCTGGGGTTGCGGCGCTCATCTCGCTTTACGGCGTACAGCTTCTGGGTCATGTGGCCAGCATGACTAAGCCGCTTCTGGCGAACCAGAGCAGCGCACGGAAACGCCGTTTACCTTCCCGCTGGAGCAGTACCTATTTATCTACTTGCACTTTGACGTGCTTTCGAACTGCTAGGTTGGCAGGAGCTGGGACCGAACAACGGGAGCTCACCCCATCGCGGGGATTTGAACCGCCGACCTTCTGATCGGCAAGCCCAAGGCTCAGTGGATTAACCCACAGTGCCACCCACGTTATGCAGAAGACGTATACAAGAATTAATAAGGGTTTTTAACAGGTGTGGGTTTTTTTTGGAAAGCGTGGCTTGGCATTTCCATTTTAAAGGAAAAGCAGCGAGTGTGACACAAGACGAAGAGCAGGACACACCCTAGAAAGAAAAACAAAACCTTTTATTGCTCGTACCGTACAAATCCAAGGGCAGCAGAGGGAAGGAGAGAAGCAGGGAGGCACCGCGGAGACGGCCAAGGCCCCTCTCGCCTGGCGCGCCTCCCCACATAAGATGCTCCGGAGGACTTGCCTCTCAAGCGGAAACTTATTTTACAAACTGAGTGGGTGAGTTCGGGGTGGGTGAGGAGCCAGAGCCTGCCCCCGTCCCCGCCGGGCGAAGAGAAGTGCCATCGCAGTCGCCTTCCAGCGCTGGAGAGAGAAATCGCAGAGAAAAACACAGCACAGCAGCGGAAGGCAGGAGGTCCCAACTAAAGCCACTGAAGAGGGTCAGTATTAAGTTAATAAACCTCAACTATCACAACTATGGAAACTAAGTGGAAAAAACCCTTTATTAACCCCCCTCGTCAAAGATTGTGTGTGTGTGTGTGTAACACACACACCCTATATCCAGGACCCCCCTGAATTTTGTAGAACGTACACCACACGGGATCGGAAAAGTCCTGTAAGGTTATAGTCGCAATCCAAATATGGTTTCCTCAAGGGGGGGAAACTTCTGAAGTTATATAAAACCTTTAAGCACCTAAATGGAGGTTTCTAAGGCTGCCGGCGCTTTGGAGTCAGACGAGTATCAAAGGCCTGCATTGAAATGAAAGGCCGAGTGGAGGGGGGGGCAGAGGAGGCCAAAGGGGGCATAAGGGCTCAGCAGCCCACCACCAAACCCCCCTCCATGCTTGTGGCGAGGCATTACCATTGCGGGCCCCCCCCCCGCCCAGCGATTCAGAGCGGCCAAGCCTCTTCCAGCTTGTGCCCACGTGGCGTCAGCAAGCTGGGCTTCCCAAGGCAGGGATGGCGCAGCAGCAAGGCAGGGGCACCCTGGGGAGCCACTGCAGGGGCCCACAGCTGTCCCCACCCCACCCCACCCCAGTTGTGAGCTCAGGCAGCCTGCTGCCTGTCAACCCAGCAGGGGGACCCCAGTTCCCTTCCCAGTGCTGGGTGGTGAAGATTCGCACCTGCTGCAGGTGAGGAATGGAAAGGGGGGCCAGGATGGGAAGGGGCCTGGCCCCCAAGATGCTCTTCGGAGAGGCTGATGGCCGCTGAGCCCATTGCAGGCTGAGGCTCTGCCCTCCCCTCCGCTCCAGGCCCACAGAAACGAAAGGCAGCAAAAGTCACATTTTGGGGGAGGGCGTGGCTGGCCTGAGCCCAGGCAGAAAGGATGAGAAGTGCTGCGGGGGGAGGGCGTCCCTCCCCCAGAGCCACCCACCTTTTGCGCGAGGGAATGGCCAGGTGAGTTTACATTCAACCGTATGCAAGAGGAGGGGGAGAACAGGCTGGGACCCCCTCTCCCACCGATGGAAAGGCAGCCCCCTCCCCTCAGCGCATTGCCCCCACGGCAGGCATGAGGTAATGATGGGGGTCCCGGCCAAGATCGCCAGGACCTTGGGCCAAAAGCCCCCCCCCCCACAAAGGAATGTTTCCCATTGAAGCAGGGAGCAGGAGGAGACGGGAGGTTAAGGCTCAGAGAACTGGGGCTTGACCCCAGAAAGGCACCTCTGCTGTGGTGGAGGGCTGGCCCCACACCCCACCACCAGGGGCAATAAATCGGCGGGCTGCACGCTCCTCGTGGACCCCCCCCCCCGTCCTGGCACAGCAAAAGCAGCTCAGTCCACCTGGGTTGAGAGACCTCCCCCTGCCCGGGCTGGGACTCCACAGCTGCCCACCTGGTCTGGAGGGCGCTGAGCTGGCGTGGGACAGCCGGGGCAAGGCTTGACCTGCATGGAGCCCAGGGGCAACACAGCACTCTTTGGAAGCCGCTTGCTGGATGCTGGGAAGTTGCCCAGGTTGGCGGAAGGTCACGAGGGGGCTTTGCAATGGCAGTCTGGGCAGGCCCCCTCTTAACCGGCCAAGCCCCCCAACCCCAGTCCTGCTCTGCACAACGGGGGCCGTCTCATTCTCCCCAAAAGGTTCCTCAGCCCTTTCGAGAGGTGCTGCACCAAAGGAGGCCAGGCCAAGCCATGGGGGGCAATCGATCATTCTGGAGGGGGGCCTCCCAGGGCCACCCCCCTCACAAGCCACCCCTGCCTGGAAACTCTGCCCCTTTTGAGCCCCCTTCTCTGCAGATTCTCCCCCCACAATGCCCTTTGGTTCAAAGGACCCCAGGAGAACAAGGGCTGCTCTCTTGACCCCCCTGGGCACTGCGATGCCTCCGCTCTGTTCCTTGCATTTCCAGAAAGGGATAAGCAAAGGGTTCCCAACATTCCCGCCTTACGGCAGCAAAGTAAACCATAAGCACCTCGGAGGTAAGGGGCAACTGCCTCACCCATCTCCTGCAAAAACGAAAACACATTTGCTAGGGGGAGCCTGTAGAACCCCCCCTAAAAAGCTCATTATAGTAAGGGGTGCAGTGGGCTTAGCATTAGTGAGGGAGGTGGGGACACCCAGTCTTTCCCCCTAACCTCCTTCCCCTCCCTGGATATTCTGCAGTACTTGGGGGGGGGGTCGCCACGGGGAGAAGCCTTGCCCCAGCCGAGGGAGAAGCCGACTTGAAGAAGCGCAACCTGGTGCACAGACTCAGGCACCAGCCACTCCATGGGCCCTTTGCCCAGGGGCCACCAGGACCTCCCCTCGCCCGGAAGCAAAAGTTCTTCCTGCAACATCCCCATCACTCCGTGAATCCTCACGGGAAAGGGGTCTCTCCTTGGCCAAGGCAGTGGTGATCTTGGCAAAGGAGCCTGGGCCTTGCTTCTGCTCTCCAGGTGGGCGCTGCCGGAGGAGGCAAACGTCTCTGCCACCGGACCTCTGCCCCGCCGAGAACAAGGCAGCAGACTTGAGAAAGGGAGATGGAGAGATCTTGCCCAGGTAACCCCATACGAAGCCGCTTGGGGAGGGGGATGAGAGATCCGTCTGCACAAGCAGACACCCAGGGCCCAGGCTCTCATGCCCAAACCGCAGTGCCACCCCTGGGCTGCTTTAGCCCACAAGCCTGTTGGGAGGGAGGGAGGGAAGGCGGGCACTAACAGGTGTGCCAGGACAAGCGTGGAAGGCCAAGCTGCCCCTGGACCAGCCATGAGAAAGACGGGGGAGAGGCTTGCTGGGGGCTGGAGGAGCTAGGAATCGCCCAGGGCCTGATCCCTCCTTCCCTCTCTAGGGCTCCAGGCAGGTCAACGCTTTGCCCGCAGTCAAAGAGGTAGCAGCAACTGCACAAGCCACACCACCGGCGTTGAGGTGCAGCGAGGGAGGCTCCCCCAGCCAGGAGGCCAGGGAGGGAGACCCTGGGAGACTCCATGTCCCTCCGAGGAGCCTGGGCTTCCCTTTGGCCGCCCCCCACCCAGCCATGTTCCAGTGATGGAGGGCACCATGAAGCACTCCTTGCCCCACAGGAGGATGAGCAGGCTGGGGGGGGCGTGTGGAAGGGGAGGGTGGTGGCATCAGGGGTGTGAGCCCACCTTGCCCTCCCCTAAAGGCTGCCCAAGCAGCAGTGGCACCCCCTCCACACACCCCGAGAAGCCCCGGAAGAAGCGAACGGGGAGCACCCAGGAACTCTGCACAGCTGCTTTCCAAAGCTCAGAAAGGTGTGCCCCCCATCTCCCCCCCCAAAAAAACCCCACTACTAGTTGGAACCGTTGGTGACGCAGTCTGTCTCCGCTGCAGTGGGACCAGTATTCATGCCTCCCCCCGCAGCGTTTGGAGAGGGGTCAGTGGCCATCCGGCAAAGGTTGGGGTGCAGCTCCCCCTCGGAGAAAACGTGTCTCTGCAGCACACGCTCCATGTCAGTTTGCCCTCCGGGAGTTCCCCAGGCTCTCCTGTCTCTCTTCCTCCAGTGACCGCCCCCCCCCCACCTGGCTTCACCAATGTCCAGGCAGGGTGGAGTGGGGTGGGGTGGGGAGACGCACTTTCTCCTGCCCAGGGAGCTTTCCAAGCAAACATCCGAAAACAAGCCCCCCATCAGGGCAGGGCGCAGATCCTTGAAAGTCGAGGAAAGTCTCCTCCAAGTCCATCTGCGTTGAAAACTCGACAGCAGGTGGGGGGGAGCGGCAGCGGTGGCTCCCGTAGTCCAAGCAGATTCCTGTGGTGGGGCAGGACCCCCCTTGCTGTTGCTGCTGCCTGGTGGGGGAGGCGGTTTGGGCCTCCCCCCGGAGTAGGGGTGCTGCAGGGCCAGTGAGACGGGCGGTGGGGGGGGGCACCCTCCCCCTGCAGAGAGTCCAGGCGTCCTGCAAGCCCCACCGTCGCTCTGGCGGGGGCACTGTAGGGGGAGTGCCGCTGACCCCCTATTCCCGGATGCTGGCCGAGTAGGAGAACTGGGGGAAGTGGGTCCGCTGGTCGGCCTCTAGCGAGTCCAAGGTGTCGTCTGTGTGGGGAGAAGGGTGGCAGAGGAGGGGAGACTCAGGTCAAAGGAGGCGGAAAGCTGCTCACCACCTGGGGCACAAACGGATTCAAAGCAACAACTCCCCCCCCCCACACACACCCAGCACTGCAAAAGGGGGAATGTGACCCTCATCCCACAGCAGCCGGTTGGACTAGATGAGCCCTGGGGTTCCCAGGATTCTGTCACTCACATCGGTCAGGAGGGGTGATGGTGATGGACTGTGCTGTGAACTCGTCGTCAAAGTACCGGGTGTCGATCTCAGACGTCACCTGGGGCTTGAAGGGCGGGATGAGCTGGGGAGAAAAAGGGGGCCAAGCTCGCTTTGTGGTCCTGGCGCCACCCTGACACACCCCCCCCCGACCCCAGGCAGCTTGGGGGCAGCTGAGGAGGCTCCCCTCCCCACACAACCTGAGCGGCCGGGGGTCAGGGGAATGACTGCTGTGTCTTCACGTCAGAGGCCCCCTGTGCCGCCCCCACCCCCCCGGTTCTCTCTCCTTACCATTTTCTGAACCACGTCCTGCCAGTTGATGGCGGCAAAGAAGCGGTGCTCCATCACCTCCCGGGCATCATTGGGGCCGCCCCCCAACCTGTGGGCACAACAAAGGGGCCCTGTAACCACAGTAACTGGGGGTGGGGGTGGGGCGAGATTTCCAGCGGGAGTCCCTGTGCCTGGGTGGCAGCCAATGCCAGCCCCCCCTGCAAGAGGGGCAGTGGGGGGGACAACTTTCTCTCGCTGCTCCCACAGCCTTGGCAATATTCTGTGCCGGCCAAGGACCCACTTGATGTTTTGGACTGCAACTCCCATCAGGCCCCCTGGGCAGACGGCCGCAGGATACTGGTGGGCTTTGTCGTCCAAAGCATCTGCTAAGAAGCAGGTTGGCCTGCACTCTTTCCAAGCCTCCTTTCTCCCGGAGTATAGCGCCTCCCCCCGAAAAACACCACCCCCTCGCTTGTCACAAAAGAACTATGCAGCCAACACCACAGTTTATTTCCCTTGATGTGCCCTGCCCCACAACCCTGGGAAGTGGAATTTGGGGTTCATTGTGCCTCTCCATATCCCTCCTGGGGAAGGCTTCCAGGGCAGCTTACAAAGAGGCCACAATAAAATTTGATGATGATGATGATGATGATGATGATGATGATAACAATAACAATAATAATATTTACACCCAAGCCACTTGGGCGGCTTCCAAAATATTTATACAAAAACAGAACAAACCATTAAACCTTAAAAAGTTTCCCCATACAATGCTGCCTTCAGATGTCTTCTAAAAGTCAAATACTGTATATTCTGGCATATAAGACTACTTTTTAATCCAGGAAAATCTTCTCAAAAGTTGGGGGTCGTCTTATACGCCGGGTGGAGAATCTGCGGTCGAGTATATCTCAAACTCTATATTTTAACTGGAAAAGTTGGGGGTCGTCTTATACGCCAGAAAATACGGTAGTTGCTGTTGCACAGGGCGGATGCCACTACCGAACCAGGCCCTGTAACTTTGCTTCTTGCATTGAGGGAACTGTTAGAAGACCCTCGGAGTTGGATCTCAGTGTCCGGGCTGAACGATGGGGGTGGAGATGCTGAGGCCATTTAGGTAATCCCAACTACGAAACTAACCAAGCCTACTTGAGTTATCCCTGCCACGTTGAGCGCACACACACGCAACGAAAAGCCCACCTCTGCTTGGGGTCCTTCTTGAGCAGCCCGGCCAGCAGGGCCTTGGCCTCGGGGCTGAGCGTGCGAGGGAAGCGGATCTCCTCCATGAGGATGAGCTCAAAGAGGCGCTCGTGGTCCTGGTTGTAGAACGGCAGGCGCCCGCACATCATCTCGTACATGACCACGCCCAGCCCCCACCAGTCCACGGCACGCCCGTAGTCATTGTCCTCCAGCACCTGGGGGGGAGGGGGAGAAAAGCAGGGGCGGCTCAGCCAGGGTGTGGAGCGGAGCGAGCCGGGTTCATCTAGTTGGCCCTTCCTTGGCAGCCACAAAGGGGGCAGCAACAGCTACTGCAAGTAGGAGAGAGGCCAGCCAGCCACCCCCCTCATCATCTCAGCCCTCGGTTTCCCCAGCCGTTTGGGCAAGAGCCTCCCCGATACCTCAGGGGCCAAGTACTCCGGCGTCCCGCAGAAGGTCTTCATGGTGGCGCCGTCGCTGATGCCCTCCTTGCACAGCCCGAAGTCCGTGATCTTTATGTGCCCGTCCTTGTCCAGCATGAGGTTCTCCAGCTGCAAGAGGCGCAAAGGCAAGTCAGGGGCGAGGCGGGGAGGGAAAGATCCTGCTCAGGTGGGTCAACAGGAGGTGGGCGGTGGGAAGGACACGCTGGGAACAGCCAGAAGCAGCAGCAGCAGCAGCAGACGCGCTGGACCCCAAGGGCAGAGGGCAGCCAGCAGGAGCAATCAGGCATTTCGCTCCTTACCCCTGTAGGCTGACCCAGAAACCAGGGAGCCAACGTCCCCACCTGGGTCTGGAGCTGCTGCAATCGTACGCCAGAAGATTCCTGAACTGCACGGGGTTGGATTAGGTAGCCCAACTCTATGATTCTAAAGTAGATGTGGCCAAGCTCACAGCTGGTCTGGTCACATCCTATTTGGACTCCTGGCGTGGCCCAGGCTGTGTGGACAGTGTCTTTGTGCCGCCCTGGCCCCCAGCGTGACTCCAGGCCTTCAAAGGGCTGCTCCATCACTGTATACCACTTGAAGGGCCCAGGATGTCTGCAAGGAGGGCACGATCCCTCTTGCCCATTGGTGGAGGCCAGGGGCTACAGCGGCCTTGAGTCTGGGGCTGCCTTGCTCAAAAAGCCCACCTGCTGGCTCCTTCCCCGTGGAAAGCCCTCAGCCCTGGAGGTTTTTAAGCAGAGCTCGGCTGGCCATCTGCCTTGGATGCTTTAGCTGAGATTCCTGCATTGATGGGGGTTGAACTAGAGGACCTTTGGGGTCCCCTTCCAACTCTACAGTTCTACAATCCCTACACCAGAAGGGTTTTGCTTGCAGGCCTGCTGGTGCTCTTTCCCAAATTCGTTCTTCTGGCATCCTAACTATTTTATTGCATTCTGCTTCAAGGGCATTTGAGACTCCATTGGTGGTCTGGTGGTGAAAAAGGCAGGAACCGGTAACTTTGCAAAGAGGCTTTTAGTTATAAAAGTAGCATGGCCCGCTTTGTGCCTCCTCCAACTGCAGAACCTTCCCTCCCTAAGCAGCTCAATGCTGTGGGCAAAGGCAAAACCTCTTGTGGAAAAGGGAGCCCTATAGAGCTCCCACTTCTGTGCGTAAGGAGGTAGGATCTGCTTCCCACTTGAGCTCCTTGTGCTGAAGAAGAAGAAGAAGAGTTTGGATTTGATATCCCGCTTTATCACTACCCGAAGGAGTCTCAAAGCGGCTAACATTCTCCTTTCCCTTCCTCCCCCACAACAAACACTCTGTGAGGTGAGTGGGGCTGAGAGACTTCAAAGAAGTGTGACTAGCCCAAGGTCACCCAGCAGCTGCATGTGGAGGAGCGGGGAAGCGAACCCGGTTCACCAGATTACAAGTCCACTGCTCTTAACCACTACACCCACACTGAGGCCAAACCAGGTGTTCCGCCCAGGGTTACCTTGATGTCACGATAGACGACGTCCCGGGAGTGCAGGTACTCCAAGGCGGAAACAATTTCAGCCCCGTAGAAACGGGCACGGTCCTCGGTGAAGACTCGCTCCCTCGAAAGGTGGAAAAACAGCTGGACGGGGAGGGAAGAGGGACACCCGGAAGGTGAGCAGCAGGAAGAATGAAGGACGGCAGCTGACAGCGATGATATTCTGGGGACCCCAGGGCCACGGGTGCAACTATGCTCGGCCACGTGGCTCCTGTCAGAGTAGGACTGTGTCCCTCTTCCCCTCACCCCACCCCACCCCAAGCAGAAACTGACCTCCCCTCCGTTGGCATACTCCATGACGAAGCAGAGGCGGTCGTTGGTCTGGAAGGCGTACTTCAGCGCCTGGAAAAGGGAGTTCACAGAGTCACCGCGGAGAGAGAAGGTGCGTCAACAGCCTCCCATTATTATTATTATTAAACTTTAGGCGCAGGAGAAGCAGCAGCAAGCACCCAGCCCCTCTCACTGAGCCTTCCCAGGCAGCTGTTGCCCACAGGTCTTGTTCTGTGTACCTCCCAAGACGGGGAAGGGAATACGGGACCATCAAAAGCTTAGGCACTTCTAACTTGTGCAATTTTAACCGTACACAGGTGACAACCAGCTGGTTGAAATCCTGCAAGACGAATGCATGCAAGGGGGAGAGCTATGCCTTGCTGGGGGAGGGATACTGTCTCGAGTTCCTGCCATGGCCAAGCAGATGCTGCAGTGGGAAGCCCACAAGCAGGATTCGAACACAAGAGCAACACTCTCCTGTCCCGCAGTTTCCAGTAACTGGGATTCAGAAGCATCGCTGACTCCAACTGTGGAGGCAGAACAGAGCCACCCTGGCTAGGAGCCATGAGAAGAAGCCCTCTCCTCCATCAATTGTCTCCTACACTTTTCAACCCGTCTAGGTTGGTGCCCTCACTGCCTCCACAGATCTGTCATTGTGACACTGGCCCTATTATTTTCAATCCTTTTCCTAAAGATCCCTAGCATGGAATTTGTCATTTTCACAGCCACCGCGCGCTGGGTCGACGCCTTGAGCTCTCGGCCACGACCCCAGTGTCTTGCTCCTTGCCTGACACTTCCAGTTCAGAGCCCCTTCACTGGTCTATCATACGAGGAACCGAGTCTCCATTCTTTCTCCCCCCAGGCCCCACAAGCAGCCACTCTGTGCACAGATACAGAATCTCGCAGGGCATCAGAGGACGCCTGGTGCCCATTCCGCCCCACACGTTCCCGAATGCGTACGTACCGTGAGGAAAGGATGCCTCGTGTTCTGCAGGACTCTGCTCTCTGTGACGGTGTGGGCCACCTCGTCCTTCGAAAGACAGGGAGGAAAGCATCGTCACCCGAAACGGCCCCATTATGACATGAACAAGTGATAGGTAGCTCAGCCCCCTCTAGCGCCAACTTTCAGTCAAGTTGTTGATGCTGACCTTTAAGCCCTAAACAGCCTCAAAGGCCCAGTATACCTGAAGGAGCGTCTCCACCCCCATCATCCAGCCCAGACACTGAGGTCCAGCTCTGAGGGCCTTCTGGAGGTTCCCTCCCTGTGAGAAGTGAGGTTACAGGGAACCAGGCAGAGGGCCTTCTCGGTGGTGGCGCCCGCCCTGTGGAACACCCTCCCATCAGATGTCAAGGAAATAAACAACTATCTGACTTTTAGAAGACATCTGAAGGCAGCCCTGTTTAGGGAAGTTTTTAATGTTTGTTTTTAGTGTTCTCTTTGGGAGCCACCCAGAGTGGCTGGGGAAACCCAGCCAGATGGGGGGGCATAAATAAATAATTATTATTATATTATTATTATTATTATTATTATTATTCTTCTTTGGCGATCACTCGTAGCCGAGTAAGATTGTCTTCCATAAACACGGTTTTAACAATGAGCCCGTAAGTGACTGTGGAGGCCAATTCTGGACATACACGTCCTTCCACGTCCTTGGGTGGGAGTTGATCCCAGTGTTGATTTGCCAAATGTGCCTTCCTCTTAGCACGTTTCTCCCTTTCGTCCTGAGTTCGAGTGTCTTCAAAGCCCATGACACCTTTGGTAAAGGCTGTTCTCCAACTGGAGCGCTCGCAGGCCAGTGTTTCCCAGTTGTCGGTGTTTATACTACATTTTTAAAGATTTGCCTTGAGACAGTCTTTAAACCTCTTTTGTTGACCACCAGCATTACGCTTTCCATTTTTAAGTTCGGAATAGAGTAGTTGCTTTGGAAGACGATAATCAGGCATCCGGACAACACAACCAGTCCAATGAAGTTGATATTGAAGAATCATTGCTTCAACACTGGTGATCTTTGCTTCATCCAGTACACAACACCCCCACCCAGCACTGCTTTTCTTGGTGGGGCTGCACAGAGACTGCAACCATCATGACCATTTATATATTTCTGCCTCCCTCTCTCTGTCTCTCTCATTTCTTCTGCTCCTCGCTCAGTCACCCACAGGCTACTATGGCTCTGCACAGCCCCGGTGGGAATCCCGACTGGCATTTCACGCCACGTGGACTTCTCAGGATGGACTCGTGGCCTGCTATTTGCCTGGATGCAAATCCCGCCTCCCTCCAACCAGGGAGGTGTCTCCGCCCCCCACGTCAAAGTCACTCCGCAGCCTGCCTCTTCTCCTTGGCCCTGTACCTTGGCAATGATGACTTCCTTGCGCAGGATCTTCATGGCGTAGTAGCGCCCCGTGGCCTTTTCCCGCACGAGGATGACCTTCCCAAAAGTGCCCTTCCCAAGGAGCTTCAGGTAGTCAAAGTCATTCATGGTCTTTTAACAAGGAAAAACACAAGGCTGGGTTGAAACCAGGACCTTCACAGTTTAGAACAGGGGTCGGCAACGTGCGGCCCGTGGGCCGGATGCAGCCAACAAAGACCATTTTACCAGCCCACGAGCCACCCCCGAACCGAGCCACCCACTCGGCAAGTCCTCCGCACGCTGCACTAAACCAACGCAGCGCTGTGTGGAGACTTGCCAAGCGCTGCCAGAAATCGAGTCTGCACATGCAGATACCAGAAAGCGTTCTGCGCATGTCCAGACGCTGAAAATCACTTCTGCACAGGCGCAATTTTCAGCATCTGGGCATGCGCAGAAGAGATTTCTGGCGCCACAGACATGCGCAGATTCTATTTCCGGCATCGCGCTGCGCCAGCCCAGCCCATTGATGATCTCTGTGGGAGTGATCCGGCCCATGGTGGGTAAACCTTGCCGACCCCTGGTTTAGAAGGTCTGAAAATTTTGAGACTTGCACAAGGAGAAATCAAGAGGGAGAGTTTCATTACAACTTGGGCTGACTTCATAGATTTCAGAAGTACAGACGTACATGGCAATCTTCTTATTGCATGGCTGACATAACTTTCCTAATCACCCCCCACACCCACTTCTTTGGTGAACTACAGTCACCTGTGGAAAAACAACAGCATCTCTTCTATCAATAGGTGATTTGGTATATATTATATGCAGCTTGATTATTTTGCCCTATTCTTTCATAGTTCCAAATGTTATATTGGCTTTACACCAAACTGGTTATTCCGTGTGCTGCTCCTACGTGAATTCCAGTTTTTGTGTTTTACAGCTCCTGTTTTGGAACAAGGATGCTTCTTGTTCTTATTGTTTAGAATTTTTTATATATATATTATTTATTTTTAAAGGAATAAACACGGGACTGCTGATCATTTTTGGCCATTATCAGCCGCCTGGGGGGAACTAGGCACCTTCACCATTTGAAAAGCGTGAACATTTTGAGTCCATGTCCGTGGTTAAACGCTGCATGGCAAAGACTGGCGAAGCCGGGGGGAAACCGCCTTTGTGTCTTCCTGCTCCACTGAGCCAGAGCGGAAGGTAGCCCCCTCCCCGCCCACTCCTTACCGCCTTGGCCCGGGTCTTGGTCACGGCCACCTCCATCTCCTCGGCGCCTGTGCTGTCGCTGGGAGAGCCGCACTTGTAGTCCATCCTGTCCTCTTCCGGCTCCTGGTTCTTCAAGCTGTTGGCGACCATCTGGATGGCCCGGATCCACTCCTCCCTGCGGGCAGCACAGGGGAAGTCAGGGCACTCAAGCCACCCAGGCACAAAGGCCGGACAGCGGGCACCAGTCGCTGGCTGGAAGAGTCCCAGTGCCCGGGCATCGGGGACGAAGCCCTTCCAGCAGCCAGAGGCCGGGTGCAAGCGAGGGCCCCCACCCCTGGTGGAACTGGGGTGGCCGAGTGGAGCTGCCCCAGCGGCCCAGAGGGCAGGGTGGAGTGGGATCAGGCGCCCCGCTCCAAAGCCAGACGCACCGCTCGTCAGGGGAGTCGACGTGGAACGTCCTTTCGATGACGGTTGTCCACTGCAAGCAGCGGATGATGAAGGTGTTGGGACGGGGCCGCTCGACTTTCATCAGCTGGCATTCTGGAAGAGGAGGAAGAGGGGGCTGTTGGGCCTTCTCCAAGGACAAGGAAGAGGAGCAGCAGATTCACCTACTTGCCCCCCTCTCTCAAAAACACGTGTACGAACGTGGGAATGATCCCCTCCCCAGCACAGCATCGTGGGAGGAAAGGGAGAGGGTTGGCGTTTTGCTGCGTTCTAACCGCAGTCCGTCTGGAGGTCCAGGGGAGGGCAGGGGTAGTAGGCGGGTGGGGAGGACGTACCTGCCACAGAGAAGTCATTCAAAGGGGGCAGGCTGTGGTCTGATGTCTCCGGCTTCTCCTTGTACCCAATGAAAGACCCATCACTTTTCAGGAGGAAGTACCTGGGCCTCCACGTTTTGATGTATTCCCCTGGAAAGCAGAAGGGTGAGGCATGAGAGGCCGGAAGGGGGCGAGAGGCGCGTGCAGAGTGCCTGCCAGGAGGCTGTCTTTGAAAGGGCCCTGCGACCCAACAGCATCGACGCCCCTGGCAGCAGATTCCCCTCCAAGGCTGGCAAGGGACTCCTGCTCTGCCAAGGGAAGCTGAGCAGGCCAAGCCCAACCCTCGCCCGCTTCCTCAGGACACCTGGAGCCAGGCTCTGCACCCCTGTCGTAAGAACATGAGCAGCCTGCTGGATGAAAAGGAGCCCCATGAAGCCCAGCATCCTGTTCTCAAGCCTTCTCTTTCTCCATGAATCTGTCCAATCCAGATTGGCGGCCATTAGCAGCTGTGCTCCTTAAAGGCACACCTGGAAAAACACCTGCAGGCCGCTTTGGAGGGTTCGGGGAGGATTTCCAGTGCTCAGGGGTGAGGTGGGCTGCCCCTCCCAGCACATCTCCAGAGCCAGGGCCCCTTTTGGCTTCTGGCAAGAGCCATTCTGAGAGGTGGCTCAGCCCTTGCTCCGGCACTGCCTCCCCCAGGGCCAGACTCTCCCTTTGGCCTGCAGTAGCCAAGGCTGTGAGGGCACCTTCACTCCCTAGCAGGGCCCAGTGGCAGCACAGGGGGGCTTCCCTCAGCAGGGCCAGGCAGCCCCCTCCACCCGCTCCTCTGGCTCCAGGGACCAAAATAACCTCTGGGCAGACCTGGCTGCTGCCACCAGCTGCTGTCTATATTTGTCTGCAGGAGCAGGAGGAGGAATTTGCTGGAGCCACAGCCCTACGGGGTGGGGCGGAGCGGGGGGGGGGGAGCAGCTCAGGGGACAGCTGAGACTGCCATGGAGGGAGCAGGGAGGGGACTTGCAGTAGGGGGACAAAGAGGGGTTTCAGGAGCAAGAGGCTCGTCCTGAAAGTCATGGCTCTGGCAATAAACATCCCCATGGCTCACACATTGCTCACCCCAGATTTCACAGTCTGCCGTCCGCCCCCATGTTTTCCACGAGTGTTGACTAGCAAAAGCCAAGGGGTCCAAGGCACCAAGCACAACACCAAGTGCGGACAGCAGAAGAAAAATGCACAGACCAGGATTCTGGTCCGTGACCAAAATAAATCGATTCATTCATTCGCGCGCAGACTGCGGGGAGCGGGGCATCTAGGGACAAGGAGGGAGCTTCTGCTCTTGTGTGTCCCATGGGTGCCTCCTCGCCAAGCCCATGCTGGCCACCTCCATGCTGCCCTCCAAACAGCCAGAGAATTGCAGCCAGAAAGGGTCAGGCAGGCAATGTCTAACCGCACGCAAAGGAGTCCCAAGAACGTAAGACAAGCGCGCCGGATGAGGCCAATGGCCCATCTACAGGTGAAACTCGAAAAATTGGAATATCATGGAAAAAGTCCATTTATGTAAGCTATTGTTTTCATTAGCTACTGGAGTTTAATATATGAGATAGACTCATGACATGCAAAGCGAGATATGTCAAGCCTTTGCTTGTTATAATTGTGATGATTATGGCGCACAGCTGATGAAAACCCCAAAGTTGAAATTGTTAATTTGGGGTTCTCATCAGCTGTACGCCATAATCATCACAATTATAACAAATAAAGGCTTGACATATCTCGCTTTGCATGTCATGAGTCTATCTCATATATTAGTTTCACCTTTTAAGTTGAATTACTGAAAGAAACAAACCTTTCCAAGATATTCTAATTTTTCGAGTTTCACCAGTAGTCCAGTGTTCTTTTCTCCCAGTGGCCAGCCAGCTGCCCCAATGGGGAGCCATGAGCAGGACTCTCCCCATTCTAGATTCCCTTCCACTGGAACAAGCGCCCTGCAATGCTGGAGGCGGCACACAGCCACCCTGGCAAGCAGATATAGCCTTGCCCCCCCCCCACAAATCCGTCTCCTCCTCTTTTAAAGCCATTCGCATTGGTGGGCATTGCTGCCTCCAGTGGGAGGGAGTTCCACAGTTTAACTATTCGCTGTATGGAAAAGGACTTCCTTTCGTCTGTCCTGAATCTGCCAAACATTCAGCTTCTCTGGATGAGCCCAGAACTAGCATTATCAGAGGGAGAGAAAAACGTCTCTGCCCACTTTCTTCACGCGCAGTTCTGTGCACCTCTCCCACGTCCCCCAATACTTGCCCTTTCCCCTAAACTTAAGAGCCCCCAAAGCGAGCTGCTCCAGCCCCAGGACTGTTCTGCTTCCCCTCTTTTGCACTACATACAACCGTGCACAGGATTCCAAGGGGGCCCACACTGCGCAGCCTTGCACGCTTGCCAGGAGCTTGGGCTCTGATGCTCCTCCGACCCAGAAGCTCAAGCCGCAAGGCAGCCATGGGGAGCACTCTTCTCTCCATGAGCAGGACAGCAGCAAATCTGACCAGGGGACACCTGCACTTAGAGCTAAGAGTGCAGAGATAGCATAGAGGAGGGGGCAGCGGCAGCAGCAACAGGCCCCTCAGGGACACAAGAGGGAGGCTAAGCTCTGTCCGGGAGCAAACAGCAAAAGGAAGCCAACATGGACTTCATCCAGAGATGCGACAGACACCCAGCAACTTAGGTGCCTTAAGAGACGGGCTCCCTACGAAAGCCTCCAGACAGAAAAGGACTCTGTCCCACCCAGAGCCTGGTGCAGCAACCTCCAGGGCAGGACCCCCACTTCCAGGAAAGAAAGAACCTCGCAGCCCCCTCCTTCTGTCAAATCTCAGGTGTGTGTGTGTGTGTGTTTGTGTACACTGCTCACCTCTCTTGTGCAACCAGCCCTCCTTGACGACCGACACCTCGTTCATGTTGACGTGGCCGTGTTGAGCTCACAGGGACTAGATTCTGCCCACTGAGCCGCGGGTGGAATGGTGACTGGCAGGAGAGAAGAGAACAATGGCAGTGTGGGTCATGGTGAAGAATCCCTCTCCCACCGAGTTACAGGGCTTCCGTCCCACCCACCCCACCCACTGCTAGTGTCCCCAGCACCACACTGAAAAACCTTCCTCCCCAAAACAAGATGGATCCCTCAAGAGTCACAGCGGGTGCCAACCCTGCCTCCCTGTGGAAGCAGAGGGCCTCGCTAGCATCGGGAAGGCCCAGATCCCCAGGGATAAGCCACTGGCCCAGCCCACGGCTCCCCAACGGAGGGGGTATTGCACAGGGAACTGAGCTGCTCTGCAAAGCCAGATGCTGTCACCTCCAGGGCCCAGGAAAGCCTATGCAGCAGCTCTCAACATGGGACACAGAGGAAGGGGAAGGCCGGGATGACTGCCCCCCCCACTGTTAGAGAGGTATTAGAAGCCAAGGGCAATGGGGGTCCCTTGGCCCAGGTCTCCCCGTCCCCGCCATGATGCTTACACCTGCTGGCAACTTCCCCTTGGCCTTATCTGCCCCAGCGCCTTGCTCCGCTCAGATAAGAGGCCCTTTGGGAGCTGCCACAAATGCACATGCTCAGACGGGAAGAGCAGCCCTGGCCAGCCGCAAAAACAAACAGCTAGAGAAAGATTAATCCCAGGCACCTGATGGGATTAAAGAGGGAGAGGGGTTCAAAGACTAGCCCAAAGATGCCGCCAGAGAAGCAGGGAAAGGGCTGCCCCTAAGGCAACTTGGGAGAGGGACACTGAACAAATGTGCAGGGGGGTGCTAGGACTGTGGAGGGGGGGGGCTTTCATTACCCTCCTCTTTCCCAAGGGCCAATTTCATTGATGCTCGGGCAACATTTTGAAGGTGGGAGCCCAAGTGAGCAGAGTGGTTTGCTGTATAACAGCCCCCTCAGCTCCCCCAGGTCCACCTGCCACCCACCCACCCCAACTGTCCACGAACTGGAGACTGAAGAGGCAAGGAATCCCCTTCCCCCCTTGGTGGGTCACAGATAACAGGTGAGGGTTGAATTGCCCCAGCCAGCACAGTCCTCCTGGGCCTCTACCGTTTCAGAATCGGGCGGGGGGGGGAGCGGACAGGTGGAAACACCTGTTTAAAGGCTCACTCAATGCCACAAAAATCCCCACACTGAAAATCCTGGCACACTGGGAAGAAGGCTCGCTTGGTGACTCCCCCCTTGCCCCCACTTCACCAGCCAGCTCATTGCAGGCAGGGTTTTCGATGGGCAGGAAGCAACCAAGCACCCCCAGAGTCCCGCGTTCCAGGGTTGTGCAACAGGACGGACCCCCTTGGCCCCCACCAGACCCGCTGGGGATCACCCAAGGTCAGCTCCCTCTCCGTCCTGCCTGGGGCACTTGCCTCCCCACCACCGTGCAAAGGACACAGCGCTGGACTTTAGCCTGACCCAGCAAAGATCTTCCTGCGCACCCAGCAAAGGAGTGAGCCACCTGGAACCTCCAGAGAGGACCCTGTAGCTCTGGCCTTGCATGACCTCCTGGAGGGAGGCCAGCCTCATTTCCAGGGTGGGGGCTCATGAGACTCGGCAGGAGCAGGACCACTCTGAGCCCCACTGCCCAAACGCAGCTCAGCTGAGGCCAGGTGAGGCATGAGGTCGCCCACTGGGTGAAGGGATATCAGCCTGGCTTTTGTGCGTTGACACCGAGTGAGAGGTCCCACTCCGCAGCCAGGAAGGTGCTTGTGCAAAGCTCTGGCAGCCTCCTGTGTTGCTCCAGAGGCCGAGGCTGACAGCAATGGCGGTGGGGTTGCGACAGGCCTTGGGAGTCATTTACGTAAGAGTGAAAATGCCCCCCCCTCCCCGAAGGGAGCCAGATCCAGACACAGCGGCTCCACTCCTGGAGGCAGGCACAGAGATTTGGGCAAAAGGGCAGAGCCCTGCAGAGCTCAACGGGGAGAGCCAGACCTCTTGCCCCGCCCCCTCCACCCAGCTGGCTTTGCTCCCCAAGCAGCTGGAGGAGACGGGTGGGGAACAAAGGTGGCCTCCGAAGGGCGACAACAGGAGCCAGAAACCCACCTTTGCTGGTGCCCAGCGTGGAACTGTGGGGCAAAGGGATTACCTGGGGAGGAGGGAAAGGGAGAGCAGGTGGAAAGGAGCCCAGAAAATTGCAGAGGCCTGCAAATGGGGATGGGGAGGGCTGGTCTAAGAGGCTGACCTGCAGACCTCCTGTGTCTTTGACTGAGAAGCGCCACTCAAAAGCACCCAAATGAAAGCCCTTTATTTTGCATGGTTACTCCCCGGCCCCACAAAACACCTTTTAACAGGAAAAAAAGCAATGGCGTTTGTCACATTTGCTAGACACTTTTTTTTCCGGAAAGTGGCCCACAGCTCCTTGCAATCGAAGCAAGATCAACTAAGCCAGAACACAGCTTTACAGGGGAAAGGTGGGACTTACAGATCCCACGCCAGTAAACGAGGACACTAAATTCCACCCTTCAAACTGAGGGCCAAACATCCAGGAAAAGAGCAAAGTCTTTGCTGGGCACCTGGAAACAGATGAAGATGGCGGTGCGGTCCCCAGGGACAACATCTCGCAAGCGGAGGACACCACCGAAAAGGCCTCCCTCTGAACCTCCCATGGAGGAGGCACATGAAGAAGGGCCTCAGGTGGTGATCACAGGGTCTGGGTCGGTCCTTGAGGGACTTTATAGGTCACAACCACCACCTGGAAACTAACTGGCACACGGTGCAGTCAAGCCGGAGTCGTCGTTGTATTGCAGACTGTCCGGCTGCCAAATTCCGCACCAGCTGCAGTTTCCTGAACCTTCTTCAAAGGCAGCCCCACATATAAAGCATTGCAGTAGTCCAGCCTACAGGCTGCTACAGCTTAGGCAACAACGGTGGGACTGCCCCTGTCACAGTCACAGCTGTCAGAGAACAGTGGCTGGGACCTTTAGCTGAGAAGGGAGACGGGGCAGCAGAGTCTGGCGTGTAAACCCAAAACCCACCTGGGCAGTGGGTGGCAAAGATACCCCTCCTCTGTGCAGAAAGGGCACCTGGTGGAATTAAGAAATGCAAGTTTTAAGCGATGAAAAGAGTGGTCTGGGCTTGTTGCTGCTGCTTTTAAACATGATCCCCTCTCTGGGAATGGATGGAAGGGGTAAAAGCCAAGTCGGTGTTCTGAGCCGCACCTGCTTCTGCTTCTCTCTGAGTAAGAGAACTCGGGTCCAGCTCTCCAGGAACGAGTCCTTGCTGGCCTGATTCGCCTGGCTCTTCTTGCAAGGCCCAAGCCTGGAAGCAGGAGGGACTCTGCGGCCTGGAAGATCTCATGACAAAATGAGGCTCCTGATGTCACCAGGAAGCCACGGCGGGGAGGGGGACAGTGCGGTGGTCTAGGTCAGGGGCCCAGGGACTGCCAGGCCTACCCCAGGATCCAATGCTGCTTTCTGGTATCCCCCCAGCCGGAGGTGTTTTATAAAAAAAAAGCAAAAACAACCTTGTAACTCCTGCTACTTCCCAGAGGGATGCCTGCCCAAACGAAGGTTGCAAGAAAATGATCAAGGAGTGTTGGGGTGGGGTAAAAACCACCACCCCCTCACCTGTAATTTCAGAGCCTTTGTCTATTATCTTTGAGAATTCTTGGGAAACGGGTGAGGTCCCTACAGACTAGAGGTGGGCAAATGCTGTCCCCATCTTCAAAAAGTAGGGAAAGGAAGACCCAGGTAACTACCGACCGGTGAGCTTGACATCAATACCAGGGGAGGTCCTAGAACAGACAGTTCATCAGTCGGTCTGTGAGCATTTAGAAAAGGATGCTGTGATTACTGAGCCCCAGCTTGGGTTTCTCAAAAGTAAGTCACATCAGACCAATCAGATTTCCTTTTCTGGTGGAGTTACAAGCTTGGTGGATCAGGGGAATGCTGTGGACATAGTGTATCTTGATTTCAGTAAGGCTTTTGACAAAGTCCCCTATGATATTCTTGTGAGGAAGCTGGTAAAATGTGAGTTGAACAAGGTAACTGTTAGGTGGATTTGTAGCTGGTTGACTGACTGAACCCAAAGAGTACTCATTAATGGTTCCTCGTCATCCTGGGAAAAAAGTGACAAGTGGGGTGCACAGGTTCTGTCCTGGGCCCTGTTGTTTAACGTCTTTATAAATGACTTGGATGAAGGAATTGAGGGGATGCTCATCAAATTTGCAGATGACACCAAACTGGGAGGGGTAGCTAATGCTGCAGAAGACAGAATCAGAATTCAAAATGACCTTAACAGATTGGAGAACTGGGCAAGCTAAC
The DNA here is from genome assembly GCA_900245905.1 of Lacerta viridis. NCBI lineage: Eukaryota > Metazoa > Chordata > Lepidosauria > Squamata > Lacertidae > Lacerta > Lacerta viridis. The sequence continues at coordinate 666,477 of OFHU01001757.1, read as the reverse complement.
AAAATGATTCTCAATAGGGAAAAATGTCAGGTTCTGCACTTAAGCAGGAAGAACCAGGTGCACAAATAAAGGATGGGGGACATCTGGCTTACTAGCAGTACATGTGAAAAGGATCTCGGGGTCTTGGTGGACCACAAGCTGAACATGAGTCAACCGTGTGAAGCTGCAGCAAAAAAAGGCTAATGCTATTCTAGGCTGCTTCAACAGAAGTCGTGTCCAAATCAAGGGAAGTAATAGTCCAACTCTCTTCTGCCTTAGTCAGACCACACTTGGAATATTGTGTCCAATTAAGGGTAACACAATTTAAGAAAGATGTTGACAAGCTGGAAGGTGTGCAGTGGAGGGCAACCAAGATGATCAAAGGTCAGGAAACTGAGCCTTATGAGGAACAGTTGAAGGAGCTGGATATGTTTAGCCTGGAAAAGAGGAGATTGAGAGGGGATATGAGAGCCATCTTCAAATACCTTGGAAGATGGAGCAAGCTTGTTTTCTCCTGCTCTGGAGGGTAGGACTCGAACCAATGGCTTCAAGTTACAAGAAAGGAGATTGTGACTAAACATTTGGAAAAGAACTTTCTGACACTAAGAGCTGTTCAGCAGTGGAACAGACCCCCCCACGAGAGGTTGTGGACTCTCCTTTCTTGGAGGTTTTAAAGCAGAAGTTGGATGGCCACCTGTCATGGATGCTTTAGCTGGGATTCCTCCATTGCGGGGGGTTGGACCAGAAGACCCTTGGGGTCCCTTCCAAATCTAAGATTCTATGATTCCCTGGAGAGACGCACACACATGAGCACACCCCTCAGAGAGGGTGTCCGTTCTCTCCCCACTCCCCATTTTGCACACCTGTTCCCTACCACATAGGCTGTTGGGCTGCTTCCCCATCCCAGACCACCAAGCCACAGCTGCTGGTGGTGGTGCAGAGAGAGGAAAGGCAGCTAATTCCAATTCCTCTCCCTGGTTGAACACACAAGAGCAGCAATGCTCACCCCACAGGGAGGGAGGGAGGGAGGGACGGAGGGCAGTGGGGGGGGGGAGAGAAGAGACACTTGTTGACTTGCAGAGCATGTGTGACTCAGATACTGCGAGCACCAGAGTTGTTTACGCGCTCCAGGATGTGACCCTGTGGAACAGGAGGGGGGAGGAAGAGGGGGGCTGGTCCCCAGGAAGAGGAAAAACACACAGAGTGTGATAGAGAGGGACGGGAGAGGTATTGACTGGAGTTAAGGGAAGGGGGGGGGACCCAGCAGTCTGAGAGGGACACAGGTGTTGATTGACTACAACTCCCATCATTCCTGACCATTAGTCATGGTGGCTCAAGCCAATGGGAGATGGAGTCCATATCTGGAAAGCCAACAGATGCCTCCCTCCACCCCACCCCCAAGCCCTGTTGTAAAACCTCTGTAACAGCTGGGATTAAGGCCATATAAGGGGTCTTGGCAATCTATAACAGGTACGTCCAACTCCCAAGAGACTGCGATCTACTCCCAGTATAGAAAAATTGGCGGCGATCTACCTTTTTTTTAAGGAGATGATTGACCAAAGTTGTTGAGCTTTTTGGGGGGATGGATAAGGAACACTTTACTTATTACTGTGATTGACACCAGGGACACACCCGTGATCGGCAGGTAGATTGATCGACCTGTTGGACATGCCTGATCTATAACGTGCAGGGTGGTAGCCAATGCTAGTCCTATACCGAGTAGGCCCTTTGACATTAATGAACCCTCCATTAACCATGTTCATTAATCACAGTGGGTCTACTCGGAGGAGGAATAGCATTTCATAGTACTACATTTTAAAAAACCCATTATAATGGTAAATTCCTTGCTGTCGCCATCAAAAAAAAATATGATTTGAAAGCAGGCAGGTAACGCAGGTTCAATCCCTGCCTGGGACAGCTGCAAATTCCTACATTGTAGGGGGGTTGGATGAGATGATCCTCAGGGGTGGGGGAAAGCCAGAGGGTGAAAGAGAAAGGGAGAAGGCAAGTTCTGTGGAGGAGCTCCTCCAGAGTGTGGACTGACTCAGGATCTCTGGCCTTTAGAGCAACCATCGGGAAGGTAGGTGATGGAAGGAAGGAAGAAGAAGGGCTCCTTTTGGTCTTGCGCTATGCAAGTAATTTGTTCTTTTCACAAGGATGCTAAGCAAAGGAAAGGAAACTGCACTTTTTCACAGTCAACATGAACTTGTGAGCTGCTAACATCAACAACAAACAGGTGGGGAAAGCATTTGACAAACAGGCCCAGGGAACGGTTAGGAGGAGCCCCAAAACCTGGGAAGGCAACAGTTTGCATCTGAGCTTTTGCATTTGAATGCTTTTCATTCTTTCAAAGCTTTTGAATTTTTGGTGCACTGACCGGCTCAAGGCTTAAAGCAGAGCAGATTTACTACTTTCAAGCCATGAGAAACTTTGCAGCTCCTTCTTACCCAAATTTACAAAATGGGTTCAAGTGCCTCCAAGGAGGTCTGGGGGCAAGAGCTGGAGGAACAAGAGAGTCATGGCCCAAGACCCCCGAACCTCTCGGACACCAGCAAGGGGCAAAGCTATCTCCTCAATCTACCAGGAGGGCTCTGGGGGGAGACAGAAGCAGCTGACCCCTCCCTCTCCCCACGCATGCTGTTCGTCTGCCAAGTCTACACACCAATGACCCATCCAGATTGAACCACTCTTGTGGAATCTTCCTGCTTTTCCTAAACCCTGTGGCTGTGTAATACACTATTTACTCTCCATCAAACGTATCCAGCTTCTTCACAATATATATATTACAGAAATGAAAGCCACGGCACATTCCACCAGGACCCTGTCCTCCCACCGTTCATTTTTCCAGGAAGGCATCTGAAGCGGATACTACCCTCTTCAAGATCTCTCTTCCCGAGAGTGGAATTTCAAGTCCGGCCATTGCTACATCCCAGCGCAGACATTCCAAGGGCAGGCCGTGCAGGAGGAAGTGAGCGCACCGTCGGGGAGCAACAAGCCTGCCCGCCAGCCGGCATATTTCCTAAATGTCGAGCAGCGACTCTAAGAGTTATTTTTAGTGGCCTGCTGGGGCCTTCATAAGAACACCCTGCTCCTTCGTGCAAACCCCGCACAACCGAGAGATTGAAGCCCAAAGGAGCAGGAGGCAGGGGGCTTCTGTGCACAGGTGCCAGAACACACGAGTTATATACACACCAGCCCTGAAACGCCCAACACACAGGTGTCACTGCAAGGTGGACTGAAACAGGTAGCGGGGGGGGGGGCTGGTAACCGTGCTGGAAGCCTGCTGCCTGCCCAAGTGCAGAATATGTGCTCTGGAAGAGCCAAGGCCCCAGCTGTGACTCATCTGCTCCCGACCTCCTCGAGGCAGGCAAACCCTCTCCCCTATGCAACAGGCAAAAGCCTAGCACCATTCCCACGTGCTGTGGGCTAACAAGCCTAGTCTGGAATGTGGTCTTCAGCTAAGGGGACAATACCTCTCTGGGAAGGCTGGCAGGCACCCAAAGCCTGGGACTGGCAGGATTAGTGCGCCTCGGTCCCCCCAAAACAACCCGCAAGGCCTGCTGCTCTAGTTCCTCGGCATGTCTTGTGCCAAAGAGTGCCGGTTTCTCAGGACTGCCCTACAAACACACCGGTAAGGGCAGCCTAGTGTCCAGATGCTGGGAAAATGCAACTTTCTCTCTGCATGTGCGTTCAAATGTGTTCAACCAACGAAACAGAAGGGAACCAGCATGAGTCATAACCGTGCGCGCTGTGGCCCAAGATCAACAACATCCAAAGGCCAACAGACCAAAGAAACCAGACTGAAAAGGGCAGCGAATATGGGTGATGTGTCAGAGAAGGCCCCAAAACAAGGCGCTGAGCAGAGCAGCGACCCAGCGGTTAGCACGTCAGCTGACATCTAGCGAAAGCAGCCCCTGTGGATTCCCCCAAACACAGGGGATGGTTTCAAAAGCAAGGCCCCTTCAAAACAAAACCCCAAGCTCCTCGCACCTTGGTGCTAGATTGCAGCTCTGAGATGCAGCTTTCCCACAAGGGCAACCCAAATGCAGCTGGGTGGGATCACCACCAGTATGTAAACACATGTACATATAGACCCACACCATTCCTCATCCCCTTTTCCCTCCACAAATTGCTTGGCTGGGCTGCATTTCTATCTCACCTTTCACCCAAGGAGCTCAAGGTGCCCTACATGGCTCTCTACCTCCCTGTTCTATCCCCCCAACCACCCTGCAAGGTAGGTTAGGCTAAGAGACTGGCCCAAGGTCACACCCAGTGAGCTTTATGGCCAAATGGGGGCCTGAACCCTGGACTCACAGGTCCTAGCCCAGCTCTAACCACTATGCAATACTGATTGGAGCTGCTACCTTGCTGGGTGTGACCAGGAGCATCTGTCTAGCCTATGGCTCCCTTTTTATCATCAGCTGGCCATGAGGGAGCATCCAAAGGGAGAAATGGGATACATTCTCCACATATGCATGAGCAACTTTGAAGAATAGTACGAAGCCAGCAGCACTGCCCATAGGGAGCAAGCAAAGGTGTCAAGATAGTCTACCCAGCACTGCCCACCCATAAAAAAAAAAAAAAAAACATTTTGGTGCCTGGCCTGGAGACCAAACAGGCCCCAGTTTGCCATTCAGGTGGCAGCAGTTCCTGGCAGCACCCTTAGGAAGGCAATTCCACATAGCCCTAGAGTTGAGGGGACCTCTAAGGGTCATCCAGTCCAACCCCTTGCAGTGGAATTCGTGTCTTCAGTGGCTCACCTTAAACAGGGCAGTGCCATCCCATAAGCAGCTGTGTGAGCCGGGGTGGTGCTGGTGAGCAAAGGGGCCTCCTTGGATGGCATCTGGAGACCTGGCCTGGAGGCAGCGAGACAGTGGAACAGCCTCTAGCTGGAGGGGGCACCCAATTGACCATGGTGGGCGGAGGGGGAAAGGACGTGGGACCAGGCTGCCATGCACAAGCCTCAAACGGGGTTTTCTTTAACTGTCACAACTGCACTGCAGGGGGTTGGGCTAGACGACCCCTGGGGAACCCCTCCCAGCTCTACACTTCTAATTCTGCGATTCCAGGGGGCGCAGGGGCCATCTGCATGGGATGCTTCGGTTGTGATGGCCGCGTAGCATAGGGTACGACTAGAAAACCTCTGGGAACCTCTCCCAGTTCCACTCTTCTCGATTCTGCGATTCTAGGCGTGGTGGCCGCCTGCTGGGGATGCTTCGGTCGTGACGAACGCACGGCTGCCGAGTAGCGCGGTTGGGCTAGATGACCCCTGGGGGTCCCACCCCACCCTGCGGTTCCGTGAGCAAGCGGGCCTCCCAGGGCGGGCAGCGCAGACAGAAAGAGGCCGTGTGTTGGGGGAGGGGCGCCCTGCCTCCCCCTCCTCCCACCAGGCCGCCCCCCCCCGCCCTGCTCGGCCTTCCGCGCAGGCCCCGCCCGCGGGCGCCTCTGCTCCCCCCGCGCCCATGGTTCGCTCCCACTTCCCTCCCTCCGTTTCCCAGCGTCCCCCCCCCGCCTGATAGTTCTGCCCCCGCGCTCCCCTCCCTGGCCTCCCACAGTGCCCCGCGCGCGCGCCTGCGTCTCTCCGGGCGATACCACTGAGGGCAGGGGAGGGGGGGCGCGGCCTACCTGGCTCCTCCGCCGCCGCTACCGGCGCCCCCTCAGGGCCGCCATCCTCATCCTCACCGCCGCCGCCGCGTCAGGCCCGACGGCTCCCGCGCTCCCGGAAACCCCGCCCCCCCGGCGGGCCCACGCATGCAGGAAGAAGGAGGAGGGGCGGAGGCGGCCGGGGCGGTGCGCGCAAGCGCGAAGCGAGGCGGAGCCCGGCGAGGCGAGGCTGCAGGGCCGCGAGACCGAGGACGAGCAGCAGCGCCGCCGTTGCCGCCTTGGGCCGTGTGCGCATGCGCGCCCCGGCGGCTCCCGAGCGCGCGGCGAAGCCGTCAAGGCGCCTGCGCGGCAGGAGGAGGCACGGCTGGGCTCGCGCGCATGCGCGGCCGTCCGAGCCGCGGCGAGAGGCGGCTTCTCCACGTCCGCAGCTGGCGCGGCCAATCGGAAGGAGGAGGGGGAGGAGCCACTGCCACCACCTAGGTTCGAGCAGGAGCATGCGCAGAGTGCAAGATGGAAGCTTCCGAGCGCAGCAGGTCTCTTCGGCGGGAAGCCCGTTAAGCCGCCAGGAGGAATAAATGGCCAGCTCTCGCAGGGGTGATAATGACAGTGCCTTTCTCATTCCTCTTGCTTTTAATGTATTTGCGCGGGGTTTATTGTCTGTAAGTTGCTTTGGGCTGCCCTGGACAAGGTAAAGCAACTCGCAAATTTAATAAATAGTAAATGAAATGTGGCCTGTAGATTGTAAATAAGGAGAACAAAAGTCAAAAGCCACGTAGTGGAGGAATTACGATGGGGGGGGAGAGATGCACAAAATATACATGTATTGGCTAGATGATTTAGAGGGAGGGATGTGCACGTTTCCGTTGGAATCTATACTTGCTTATTTATTCTGTTTATTACATTTATATACCACCTTTTCCTACCAGGAGCTCCAGGTGACTCATGTTCAGCTGCCCCTTTTATCCTCACAACAACCCTGTGAGGTAGGTTAGTCTGAGAGAGACGATGACTGGCCCCCAAGGAGCAATTAGGTCTGGTGGTTGGTGAACCTGGAGTATAACCTAACAGAATTTAGAACTCGGGGGGGGGGGTCCCAAGCTGGTTTGGGAGGCCAAAGTCGATGCCCACCACAACACACTCCCCTTCACACACACACACCCAGCTTCAGAGGGACTCAAGGGCAATCACCTGCCCCCCCCACGTGCCCCCAGCTCAGAAGGCAGGCAGGTAATTCACCACATTTTACGCAGGGGTGTTGGTAAGACATAGCAGAACTGCAGGGAATGCAGTTCTGAATCCCAGTTGCTGGAAGCCACAGGAGGGGAGAGGGCTCTTGTGCTCAGGTCCTGCCTGTGAGCTTCCCATGACAGGCATCTGGTTGGCCAGTGTGAGAACAGGATGCTGGACTAGACGGGAGTCCTTATATTCCCATCCTGTAGGCAACCATACCAAGCCTGGCTGACCCTTCAGCAGGGAGGCTGCCTCTCCAGAAAAGCTGGCGGCGTGCAGCAGCCGCCTTAGATGGCAGCAGCGTAACCAGCAATGGTCTGCTCTCCTCACCGCTTCCACCACAACATCCATTTCAGGGAGACAGGGGTGTTCTGGATGTTGGGAGGGGGGCAGGCAGGAGGATGCACATTCCGTGCTTGCCTCAGGGGGCGAAACAGGACAGGCTTCCCATGTTCTTCACTGTGCTGCTGTGTCCCTACAGCCATGGACTCATTGTTGTTGTTGTTTAGTCGTTTAGTCATGTCTGACTCTTCATGACCCCGTGGACCAGAGCACGCCAGGCACTTTTGGTCAGACTCATGTTGGTAGCTTCGAGAACACTGTCCAACCACCTCGTCCTCTGTCGTCCCCTTCTCCTTGTGCCCTCCATCTTTCCCAACATCAGGGTCTTTTCCAGGGAGTCTTCTCTTCTCATGAGGTGGCCAAAGTATTGGAGCCTCAGCTTCAGGATCTGTCCTTCCAGTGAGCACTCAGGGCTGATTTCCTTCAGAATGGATAGGTTTGATCTTCTTGCAGTCCATGGGACTCTCAAGAGTCTCCTCCAGCACCATAATTCAAAAGCATCAATTCTTCGGCGATCAGCCTTCTTTATGGTCCAGCTCTCACTTCCATACATCACTACTGGGAAAACCATAGCTTTAACTATACGGACCTTTGTCAGCAAGGTGATGTTAAGATGCTGTCTAGGTTTGTCATTGCTTTTCTCCCAAGAAGCAGGCATCTTTTAATTTTGTGACTGCTGTCACCATCTGCAGTGATCATGGAGCCCAAGAAAGTAAAATCTCTCACTGCCTCCATTTCTTCCCCTTCTATTTGCCAGGAGGTGATGGGACCAGTGGCCATGATCTTAGTTTTTTTGATGTTGAGCTTCAGACCATATTTTGCGCTCTCCTCTTTCACCCTCATTAAAAGGTTCTTTAATTCCTCCTCACTTTCTGCCATCAAGGTTGTGTCATCAGCATATCTGAGGTTGTTGATAGCTGCTTCTAAATGGTGTTATTACCCTCCCTTCTTTCCCACATGGCATTTTTGTACTTGAGGCCTGAGGAGGAGGCAGGCGAGGAATGATTCTGCAAGAAAGATAGGTCCTCCCCAAAAAACAAAGGAGGTTGTATCTGACAGGGTCATTCCACCCCACCCCCCCGACCCCAACGCTTAGTGCTTGCTTACTCTCCTACTGAAGTTTTACTGACCATTTTATTGTTTTATTCTTTTTGTAAGCTGCTTTGAGGGTTCCTTTTTTTTAACAATCAGGCAATATTTAATTTGTATGAGATGAATAAAAAAATAAAGATAATATCAGAACAAGCTATATCTCTCCACTGATTAGGGCTTGTCCCTCCTCCACTTTCCCTGTGGATAGCTGGAAATATAGGCCAAAGGCCTCTCCTGCAAGACCTCTCAGTGTGTGTGTGTGTGTGTGTGTGTGTGTGTGTGTGCGCACACACAAACAAACACCCCAGTGGCAAGACATCCAGCAGGAAAACCATTGGAAGCTGAATGAGATTTGCCCCCGTGGGCTGATCCAGCAGGCTCTTATGTCTCCCCTTTGTGAGCTGAAGCAAGCTAAGAGGAGACTCATTTTATTGCAAGAGAACATTCCTTTATTCCCCTACCTGGGCGGTGGGGTGTGTGGAGTGCAGGAACACACCTGGCAGGCTCAGACAGCAGCACCTTGCCCCCCCCCCCATACAGCCAAATGCAAGGATACATCCAAATTGCACATTAACTCATGTTTACAAAAAAGTCTTTTTTAAAAAACAAAACTATCAACCATTACACACCACAGCTCTTCTAGCTCCTCCCTCCCTAGTTTAATCAATAAAAATTCATTTAAACCATTAGAAATCCCACAGAGCTGCTGCCTTATCTGATAACAGGTGCATGGGAGAGCACCACATCCCCTAAATCGTGCAGGTCACAGAATTCTCTCTAGGGCAGCTGGGGACACAGAAGGCACCTCAGAGCACAGGAAGCGTCTCTGGGTTCCGTGCCAATCAGAAGCCAACACAAGGGGTACTCCAACTGGCAGTGCATGCTGGGATACAGAGTTTTCGGTCAAGTGCAAGAGTGGCCTGGGCTACCTCGCAGGCCACCTCTGCCCCAATACCCCCAAGGCCTCCAGCTGTCATGTTGGCTGGGGACAAGTCACTCACTCAGCCCGCAGGCCAGGCCAGACTCCTGTTCCCCAACAGAACAAGCGAGGCTCCGTCTCCCCCAAAGCAGGCTTCCTTCTTCACGTGCATAAATGGGTGAGCACCTGCAGACTTGCCTCTCGGACAAAGCTGCCACCCTCTGGGTGGTGGCAGGATGGGCTGCAAAGGGCAGGTGCACCTTCCTGCTTACTGAGTGTCTTCTGTCCTGCCAGCTTCCCCCCACCATTAAACTGGAGGGAAGGTGGGGCAGGAAGGAACCAGCCAGGAGGGCCCCTCAAGCATTTCCACCTCTACTGCCATTGCCCAAGACTCTCAGGTGCACCACATCACAATGGCCCGTTTTCATTTTCCAAATATATATTGTGGGGGTGCCAGCTGGCGTGGGCAGCATCCTATGGAACTCAGACATGGGGCACTAGCAGAGACCAAAAGCAGCAGGAGCCCAGAGGAGAGAGATGGCAGGCGGCTTGCATACCACCATCTCTCTGCGCAAAACAGGCCTGGCATGAGTGCCCCTCCTGCTGCTGTAGGGCAGAAGCCTCTGAAAGGGGGAACCAAGCTCACACGGAAGCCACAGGGCAGGTGAGGTGGCATACGGCTGCCCTGGATGCTGCCCTCCCATCCAACTCCGCCCTAGCTTTGCCAAACAGCAATGCGGGTGCCCATCGGGGTTGATGGACAAGCAGAGCAAGGAGATGGAAAAACCAAGCCCATTGTAATTCTCACCGGAGTCTGACTTCAGATTTAGCCAGGGTCTAGATTGTGCATCTGATTCGGCTCAACGAAGGCCTGAAACTCTGACTCTGGGTAGGAGACCTGGCACTCTCTTCTCCCTTCCCAGCTGAACAGCGCTGCTTCAGGAGGCTTGGGCAGGAGAGCCAGCCCAGTGAGGGACTCTTGACACATGAAACCATCTCCTTCCCCCACAAGAACCTCGTTTCACATGCCACAGCCAGGCCAGGAGAAATTCCTCTCCTGCTCAAAGGAGAGAGATGGAACCCAAAGAGGAGCCGGCCAGAATTTTCCTCCTCCTCCTGGCAGGAGACAAAACTCAGCACTGGGACCCCGCTGGCCGACTGTGCGATCCCAGTGTCCAGCAAGAGGAAATTTCTGGTCAGCTTTTCAGTTGCAGTTCCTGAGATACAGGATACAGGAAAGCAGCAGGTAAATGCTTGGGAAAGACGGAAAAGAAAGCACAGGGGTGGGGTGGGGAAGGGATCTACTGCCTCTTGCAAGCTCTTTTACGGGGCCCTCAAGGCACCTACTTCCTAGGAGAGAGCAAGGACCTGCAGAGGGAAAATAACAGAGACAGAGAAAGGAGGGTTCAGTGCAACATGACCTCTCGCGCCCGCTGGGAGCCCTCACCCCGACCCCAGGAATGCTCCATTGGGTGGGTGCCTCCAGCACTGGCAGCCGCTGCCTTTGAGGTGGGCCGTGCAGCCGCGCAAGACACCCCAGTTCTGCTCCTGCCCCCACAGACCTGCGGAAACAGCTGGGAGACCTGACGCCGAGCTTCACAGAAGCCGTCCTCCGCCCGGAGGCCGCGCTCAAGAGCCCGCTTGTGTTGCAGATGGGGGTGGAGGGGGCGCCAACTTCGAGCTGTCCAAAGAGGGTCTCCCACGCACATGCTGGCGAAGGGTGCCCAGCTCACACCGCCTTCCTGCCCAACCGCTTAAAGACGCTGACGGTGCCCGTGTTGTCCATCTGGGCGCTGGGGCCCTCCGTGGTGCTGCTTACCTTCGCGCTGCCCAAAGTTCTCTTGATGGTGACCCGGAACTCAGACTCTGGCTTGCTCCTGGAGCTGGTGACCTGGCTGTCCTGGGCCTCGGCAGGCAGGGGGCGCTTGCCCAGTCTCTTGGCCATGCCGCCTTGTGGCGGGGGCGGCTCGGCCTTCTTCTCCTTCTTTTCCGCCAGGCTCTTGCTCCCGAGCCGCTGTTGGGCGGGGGCGGCAGTGGCTGTTGGCTGGGGCTCGGAACTGGTGGCTTTAGCTTTGACCGTCACCCTGGCGGCCTTGGCCCTCTCCTTGGGCCTGGAGGGCTTGAAGAATTTCTTCAGCACCCCGGCGTACTGCAAGACGGAGCTGTCGTCGTCGCTCTCCACTGCTTTGTCCTCCTCGGCCTCCTGCATGTCCCCAAGGCGGCTGAAGACTCCCGTGGGCTGCGAAGACACCGGAGCGGCTCAATGAGGGTGGGGGTGGCAAACACGGCAGACCCTCAGGGCCTTTGCTAGGCTCTGCAAAAGGGCTGCAAATGCCTCCCAAGATGGGCAGTGCACCCCCTGGGGGCTGGTGGAATTGTCCGGGAGGGGGGCACTAAGTGGCATGGGGGCGGCAGAGGAGCTCTGGAGGTGGTGATTTAAGACGCCTGCTAAGTGGCTTTAAACCAGACCCTGGGAAACTGGCCTCACGTTGTCAAGGCCGTCCATCACAGGAGGAAACTACTCAACAGCTGAAGCAGTTACTAAATGTGCTAAATGACTACCAGACTTTGAAAAGCTGGCATCCTCCTCCAGTTCACCCGCTTTGTTTTGAATTAACTCAACTCTATAGTTTCAGATAGAATTTCAATAGATGTGCAATTGTTGCTTTTCCAATTTCATTGTGATTACCTTCCTTAGTGGGTCGTGGCAACAGCCCCGCCTGACCAAAGTCCCACCTCCCACGTCAGAAGAGCTCTAGCACCACCCTGAACGCCTTGGCTGGGCCAGGAAGTGGAAGTCCACCCCTACTCCCCCAACCATATGTGTTTAATCTCTGCCTTGCCAACCGCCCCCCCCCCTTTGTGGGACCCGTGGGACCCGAGGCAAGGGGAGCGGGGGAAGGTTCAAAAGACCGAGTCCCTGGAGCAAGCAGGTCCCACCCTTTCGCTCTCACCTTGCTTCCTGTGGTTGTGTCCACGCTGGTCTCTGCGCCCAGCCGGTCAAACACAGAGGTTCTCTGTAGCCCTGTCAATAACAAGGTAGCAGTGGAAAGAAGCCACACAGAGTTAAAACGAGAGGAGGGCTTTTCAAAGGAGCAACAGGGGCCAAATATTTATTTCATAGCATGCTTATAAGTATGTGTTTCACCCAAAAAAGCTTTTGAAGCAGCAAACAAGATTAAATAACATATATTTTTAATGCCGTTGTGCAGCACCCAAACTATTTCCAAATACTCCTTTCCCCAGCCTGATGGCATCAATCTCTGGAAGTCACACCATACCAGAAGTCCTTGCCCCTGCAGGTTAGGCAACACTGCCCATAGTGCATAAGAAACAATTTTGCACCCTGGAAGCCTGCGTTCCCCCACCCCACCCCACCCCACCCACGCCAAGACTGCAAAACCTTTGCCGTGTGGCAGTCTCACAAGCAGCTGCACCTGTGTGTGTGTGATGGGGTGTTAGTTCTGGCCAGAGCGCGTCAGTCATGTGGAACAAGGAAGCTGGACTTTGCAAAGAGTCACAATTGAAAACAAAATTAGGAAGAGTTGGCTGGCTGGCTGGGCGGCGGCAGCAGCAGGCTGGCGGCTGGGAGGGCAAAGCGAATTTTGGCTGCTGGCTGAACCTGCTTAAGTTTGCCTCTTTTATTTGGGCTGTGTTTTAATTCGGCACGTTTGTTTTACCTTAGTTCTGAATTTGCTCTTCAAGTGCAGGGTTTGATTTCATTCACCTAGGTACCGATATACTGTCCTCTTGCAAAATGTCAGGGCCATAAAGGTACAGTAACAACAAGAACCCTTTGAAAGCCGTACAGAGCCATAAAGTGAATGGCTGGCCATTCAAGGAAATGTTAAGCAACGGCCGGCTGGACATTATAGAAAAAAAATAGCAGAAGGGCAAGAACTCAGGCCACAGAAGTGAAGTAATAGTGGATAGTGGTTCAAAAGATACAAATGTTTCAAATAATCTCTTCTGTAGATGGATTTATTTTTATTAATAACAACAACAACAACAACAACAACAACAATAATAATAATAATAATAATAATTTATTATTTATACCCCGCCCATCTGGCTGGGTTTCCCCAGCCACTCTGGGCGGCTTCCAACAGAATGTTAAAATACAATAATCTATTAAACATTAAAAGCTTCCCTAAACAGGGCTGCTTTCAGATGTCTCCTAAAAGTCTGGTAGTTGGTTTTCTCTTTGACATCTGGTGGGAGGGCGTTCCACAGGGCGGGTGCCACTACCGAGAAGGCCCTCTGCCTGGTTCCCTGTAACTTGGCTTCTCGCAGCGAGGGAACCGCCAGAAGGCCCTCGCGCTGGACCTCAGTGTCCGGGCAGAATGATGCGGGTGGAGACGCTCCTTCAGGTATACTGGACCGAGGCCGTTTAGAGCTTTAAAGGTCAACACCAACACTTTGAATTGTGCTCGGAAACGTAGAAGAAAATTTATACAAGTTTATACGTCAGATAAATCTACCAGTACACGTGGACCCTGAGACTATCTGCTGAAGAAGAATTTTCGAAACAGGGCCCTGTCCTGGTGTATATACTTCATCTGACGTATGAACTTCTATAAATAAATCCATCTACAGAAGAGATTATTTGAAACATTTGTATCGTTTGAACCACTATCCACTATTATTTTACTTCTGTGGCCTGAGTTCTTGCTCTTCTACTATTTTCGGGTGAGCTTCAATCAAGAACTCCCAACTTCTTTAGCCATCATAAAAAGAAGCCTACAAGAGATTCCAGAAAGTTCAAAGCAAGGGTGCCAGAAGCGTGTTCCGCAATGTGGGACCGGCGACACTCAACACCATTTTCGCAGTGGAGGCCACCTGGGACTTTGCACCGCAATGGAAAATTAAGAGTACTCCTCCAGATGTTCCACTTACAGGTAGGTAGCCGTGTTGGTCTGCCATAGTCAAAACAAAAAAATAAATAAATAAAAATCCTTCCAGTAGCACCTTAGAGACCAACTAAGTTTGTTCTTGGTATGAGCTTTCATGTGCATGGTATCTGAAGAAGTGTGCATGCACACAAAAGCTCATACCAAGAACAAACTTAGTTGGTCTCTAAGGTGCTACTGGAAGGATTTCTTTTAATTTTTTTATTTTTATTTTTCCTCCAGATGAGTTAAGGTGGCAATGGACCTGCCCCCATTTCCCAGCTTTAAAGGAAGCTGGCCGGCCTTCAGCCCCGCTCCCCAGGGGAAGTGGCCCAGGTACCTTTTGCTGCCTGCTGCTGCTGCTCCAGGATCTTCTTGGTCCTGGGGGTGGTTCCCTTGGGCATGTGGACAATGTACTTCCCTTCCATCTCTGCCGTGACGCGGCGCCGCTTCACTGGGAGCGTGGAGTTCTCGGCCTCCGGACTGCAGAGAGCTGTGGCAGCAGGAAGAGGATGGGAGAATGGCCAGCTCACGCCTGCCTTGAGTCCAGAGGCCTCTGGCTGGGCGACTCAAGGATGGGCATTCAGAGCCAACGGCAATACCCATGGGGGAAATCTGACCACTAGTGGGGAGCAGAGAACCATGCCTGGCAGAACTAGGGCCGGAAGGATTTTGAAACAGATTTTTCTCCACATTTCCCCAAAGGCTTCAATTTTGCAGATTCCAAAAAAAAATATTAAAAAAAATATCACTCACACACAAACCTACCTGCTTTGGCATTCTTTGCTGCCATTTTATTGGAGACCGTGATGGAGATTTTGGAGGTGCTGGTGTCGGGTCTTCGGACCGGGGTGGAGGGTGGTGAGTCTCGGCTCAGGCTGTTTGCAATCATCCGGGTGGCAGCTGCAGGAACATCATCATGAATAGAAGTTACACATCACTTTATGTGCCAAAATCCTTAAGCGGTTTTACGTATAACACAGAAAGATATTTAGGAAAAAAAGGGGATATACGACGTTTTAAAACCAAAAACACAAGAAACACATCAGTAAAAGCAGAGAAGCCTTCAACAAAACTTTCAGATGAATATCAATAAATAATGAAATAATGAATCTGTGTGAGGATCTTATAAGCTCAGGAATAGCTGCTTAGATACTGGCAGGCGTGTCTGTAGGAGGGTGGGGAAGGCAGGGGGTATCTAATTTTTAAATTTTAATTAAATTTATTATTTTATTTTAAAATTATCATGCCTTTCCATAATGCACATATATTTAAAGAAACCAGCAACATGTAATTGAAAACAGGATTTGCAAGAGCAGCAAGAAAGAGCCAAGAATTGTTTGAAAATGCCTGAAAGAACAAAAATGTTTTTATTCGACATGAAAGGACAGCAGCCACAGCCAAGATCAAAATACACAGCCGCACAGAATGGAGGCAGAGGCAACCAAGGAAGGACCTGCCCTGTCTCAGCAACATCGCCCAAAAGACCCAATGAACAAAATGAAAGGTCCAGGAGAACTACACTGCATGGACCAGTGGAGCTGACGTTGCTTGATGTGAACAGACACTATTAGCATCCTGGGGTTGCCCAGGTGAGCTCAGAAAGGAGCAGCCAACTTCATGCAGTGAGAAGAGCAGGGGCCTTGGCAGGGAAGAGGGAGAGACAGACAGACCTAGAGAGGAGGAAAGGCCTGGCCTCCTCCTCCTTCATCTGTGGCCAACCACTCGCGTTACTCACCGCTGTTGGCATTCCGACGGAGTTCAGACTGCAGGGTAGGTTGGCTGGAAGCCACAGATTCTGTAGCAGCCTTGCACATTTCCTATGGACAGAGGGAACACTGTAGCATTCATGTGGACTCCATTCTTCTAACTTGTCAAGTCACATTTTCCACTAGGGCATGGTCTGCAGGACCAGATGCTGCATTTAAAGCCCTATGTGGCTTAGGACCCTCGTACTTACGGGACCGCCTCTCCTGGTATGCCCCACAGAGGACCTTAAGGTCCACAAATAACAATAGCTTAAGGGTCCCGGGCCCAAAAGAAGCCAGATTATCCTCCACAAGGGCCAGGGCTTTTTCAGTGTTGGCTCCGACCTGGTGGAATACTCTGTCCCACGAGACTAGGGCCCTGCGGGACCTGACCTCCTTCCGCAGGGCCTGTAAGACAGAGTTATTCCGCCTGGCCTTTAATCTAGCCTGATCCCCTATTCCTTTTCCCCTTCCCTTTTTTCTGAAGAAACCCTTCTGGGTCCCCACATTAAAATTCCTCCCTGGTCTCCCTACTGGCCTAGCATGACTAACCTGGCCAGTTAGCCCTGGGGATCCCACTGATGTTTGTTTTTATGCTGTTTTTTAAGTTGTTTTAATCATTGTCTTATATTTGTTGTTAGCCGCCCTGAGCCCGGTTTTTGGATCGGGGTAGAAATAAAAATTTATTATATTGTTGTTGTTGTTATTTCCATTTGCCAGGCATTCCTGTGATAAACTTAGATAGGATCTTTCTCTCTTTGATCCCCAAACCCTAGTAAACAACAAGGGTTCTGGTGTCAGGATGTTAAGTCTCACCTCCCTGCTATCTCCTGCTTTATGATTTCCTGTATCTACCATGTATCCCGTGCTTTGATGTGTTTGATGTGTAGGAATGTGGTAGCCATGTAGGTGAAAAGGCTCAGCTTCCTGTTTTCCCCATGAGATCTTTGTTACCTGGGCCATCTCACGTGGGACTCCTGGGGATGGGCTGGATTAATTTGATTGGTTCGTTTGAATCCTGTAACGATTTCCCTTTGTGTAATAAAAAGACCCTGGGTGGGAGTGCAGGGGACGTTTCTTCCTCTCACTCTCTCTCAGAGCTTGCTGGTCAAGCGCTGCCTCTCTGCCTCTCATTCTCGCTTGCACTCATGCTTCCCCACAGAACAGCACAATGCCATAGTGAGGGGCAGATGGAGATGGTTCCCCTAGCAAAGTCACGGTCTCCCCACAAATGCACCAGGTTCAGGAATGCCCCCCCCAAAAAAGAACCCTTTTGCAGGAAGGTAGAAGGAAGAGGAAAACTATCCAGGTCGGAGATATGCATCACACCAGGAGATTAAACTCCCGGGTGTGGAGTGAAGCACTGCAGATCTTCACCTACAGATCTGGCCTGGGAGTCATGCAGGGTGTTTTGGGATGTCCAGACCCTTAAGCAGGTCTTTTATCATTTTCTGAATGCTCCACTGGGCAGCTCAGGTCCATTGCTTCACTTTCCGAGAGATATCAGCAAAGAGCACTGAAATCCTTGCACCTCCCCTGATGGCAAGAGGTGTTTGACAGTGGAACAATGTCCACCTGTCAGGGATACTAGAGTTGTGATCCCTGCACTGCAAGGGGTTGGACTGGATGACCCTTGGGGTCCCTTCCAACTCTACAATTCTAGGATTCTCCCCTGCACTGGGCAAAGGCTATCGTGTAGCCCACACAATCGCTGGTTGTTCGTGACAGCCCCCTAGCTTGCAGGGATGCTCACCATATCCTTCTAGGTTGAAGTTATGCAACTTCATATACAGATATACAAGCTAGGTGCCAAATGGGTCCTTTAAACCAGGGTTACAGTTGCTAAAACAGAATGCCTAGTTGCCATTTTGGGGCCAGGTGGCTCAAAAGTCGTACATACAACTTTTTGGTTTCCGAAATCCGTTTAGATTGTGCAAATTAAATATAATGGATAGTATTCTACAGGATGTGCTGCTAGTGCAGGGGTCGGCAACCTAAGGCCCATGGGCCACAAGCGGCCCATGGGGGTCGTTTAACCGGCCCATGGACCCCCGCCACCTGCTCGGGCAGCTCCTGTGCGCTGCGCTAAACTGGCGCAGAGCAGAGCGGGGACTGCCTTTCATGACGCTGGCCAGCTTCCCATTGGCTGCAGGAAGCTCCTGCAGCCAATGGGAAGCTGCACACGCCTCCTCCGCATCGGAGATAGCATTTGCGCACACACTCCAGCCCACCATGGTGTCTGCGGGACAGTGAACAGGCCCAAGCCACAAAAACTTTGCCGACCCCTGTGCTAGTGTGTGAAAACAGTCCAGATCTGCGCCAATAGCCAGGTGCAAAATGTGCCTGGCACCTGGCGAATTTCAAACACCGTTGTAGATCCAAAGATCCCACCCAGATTGCCAGAGGGTTACCAGCCAGGTAGAAGCCAATATCACAGCCGTTTAATGCAAAGCATGTGGGAGAAATTGTTAGCTGCTTCCTGGGAGAACCCACCTGCCTGTACACGACTTTGGCATGCTTGAGGATGGCAATGATATCTCCGACGATGGTGATGCCCAGCTCGTTCATGATCTCCTTGTTGAGGTCCATCAGCATGTTCTTCTGGATCCTGCAGGGGACAAGGTCTGCGGTGGTGAGTCACGTACCATAGGGTGTGGTACCACAAGCAGAATTAAAAATACTTGGCCTTTGTTCCAAGAAACAAAGAATATATTGTTTTGTTTTTCTCAAGAGAGGTAAATATCTGAAAAATAATCTTTGGCCACATAATGCACGCTGTTTGGTATTTTAAGATTTAAACAAGCCAACACGTCAGAGCTGTGTGCAGGAAACCTCTGGGCAGGCCAATGCAATGTTCCTGGCCTAAACCACACTCCCACAAACTCCACACCAGGGATCCTTTCTGCCATGTAACTCCTTTGTTTGGACCACGTCTGCTGGGTGGTTAAAAAAAGCAGCTGGTGGCTTTAGTATCTGCCACTGAGCACGGATCCCCACCTCCCACCCCTTGTTATACAGTGGTACCTCTGGTTAGAAACTTAATTCGTTCCAGAGGTCCGTTCTTAAGCTGAAACCGTTCTTATGCTGAGGCACGCTTTCACTAACAGGACCTCTTGCTGTGTGCGTGCCTCCAACGTGTGATTTCCATTCACATCCTGGGGCAAAGTTCGCAACCAGGAGCAGCTACTTCTGGGTTAGCAGAGTACGTAACCTGAAGCGTTCGTAACCAGTGGTACCATTGTATGGAAAGCAGGGATGGCAAGTCTCCCCTGCAGCATGGTTGTCAACCTTTCCCTTTTTTGCGGGATATTCTTATTACAGCATTGGGAAACAGCAGGGAGGGTTGACAGCTATGCTGCAGTGGGATCCATGAGACACTTTCTAGGGATCACAGATTTCCTTGCACATGAGCTCCTGAAGTCCCACTCTCCCAGACTGCGGCAGAAGCACAGGAAACAGAACAGCGAGATGTTCCACAGAGGCTCCATATCTCAACAGCCTCACCTATTATCCACAAACATGACGGCGTAGTTGACAGCAGGCCCCGGGGGGATTCCAGCTTCTTTGAAGAACTGAATCCACTCTGACGTTGCTGAAAGACAGAGATTATGTCAGAAGCAAACGGCACCTGAGCAAAGCGACAGGAGAAAGTGCTCTTGTGCGTGGATCCTGCTTGTGGGATTCCCAGAATAGGCATCTGGTCGGCCGCAGTGAAAACATCGCGCTGGACCAAAGAGCCACTGTCCTGATCCAGCAGGCTATTCTTGTGCTCTTATCTCCCTGGTCTCTGTCTGACCCCCATGCCGTCACTCAAGCGCCTCTTCCCAGCTGGCCTCAGACTCACATTCTCCACATTTGCAGCTGCTGCCACCCATCTGGGGTTCAGCCAGGCGCCTTGCACAGAACAAAGGGATTTGGCTGCCCTGCTTCTGCCGCTACCCCTTCCCTTCCTCCCTCCCTCCCTCCAACCGCTCTTGCGTTTGGCTTTGCTTTGGCTCCCTTCGATAGACATACCGGGGTTAAAGGGGAGGGGGGGTGTCAGGCCAACTTACCCATCATGACAGACACCATGGTGCCAAGCCAAGGGCAGCGACGCCCGGTCAGCCGGAGGAGACCTGCAGGGAAGGCAACACCCCAAGTGAAGCAGCTGAGGCCGCCCAGCGGCATTCCAAGGGCAGGACTCAGGGAGCCAGAATAGGCAGCAGCAACACGCACCCAGGACAGCCACCTTGGACCCACACTAGTGCCATTTGGAAACTCCCACTGCCAGGGGTGCCAACGTGAATAAAATATTGGGGAGATGGACAGGGCAGCCCCTCCCAGCACAATTGATGGCACGACGAGGCTTACCCATACTATTTGAATGGTGATGCCCATCAACTGGGGCAGGGCAGCCCCCTCTAATAATAATAATAATAATAAATAATTATAATTATTATTATTATTTATACCCCGCCCATCTGGCTGGGTTTCCCCAGCCACTCTGGGCGGCTCCCAACAGAAAATTAAAAGCACAATAAAAAGTCAAACATTGAAAAAGTTCCCTAAACAAATATCTTACTGGGCGGAGAAAAGGGACCCCGGGGAATCGAAGGGGTGGAAGGGGGCTGGAGACGGGGGCGCAGGAGCCAGGGGCCGGTGGAAGAGGCAGTTGGACAGGGGAGCTGCACTAGGGTCTCCTCCTGCTTGCTAAGCAGGCGCTCCAACCGCTGAGCCTCGAGGGCCCTTTCAAGACAGCGCGGGTGGGGGGGAGAGGATTCTTTTTCTCCCACCCGCCATGGCCTTCCCCCCCCGGACCCTCAAGAAGCGCAGCCCGGGGGGGGAAGGCCATGGCGGGTGGGAGAAAAAGAATCCTCTGCCCCCCCCGCGCTGTCTTGAAAGTGCCCTCGAGGCTCAGCGGTTGGAGGCCTCCCCCCAGGCCCCCCTCTGCCCCTTCCCTTCCCCCACCCCACCCCCCACTCACGGGACGGGGAGAATTCCAACGGGAGCAGCTTCACTCTCGGGGAGTGGGGGGGGGGAGAGAAGTCTCCGGACCTGGCGCCCCTCCGTGTGTGGGGGTCGTGAGTGGGGGAGATCCCTCTCCTCCCCCTCTTTCCCCTCCCTCACCGGCCTCGGAGGCTCCTCTCGGCTCCTGGGCGACGTTGCGGAGGAAGTCTCTCTCCCTCCCGCCTTCCTCGCGCTCACTTCCGGCCCGGGAGGCCACAGAGACCGGAAGCCTCGCCTGCCCGCCTTTCCTAGAGGGGCTCCGAGGGTGTTCGCCAGCGGCCCCTGGCGGCCGGAGGGAAGCAAGCGCGGCTTGCTTTTGGGTGCCGCTTCTCGGCGGCTTCGCGTATCTGCGTCCTCCTCCTACTCCCGCAACCCCACCCTCCCACAACAACAACAACAACAACCCTGCAGGGTAGGTCAGGCCGAGAGAAGAAGGCAGTCATTGGCCGCCAGGGTCATACCCCGGGATTCGAACCTTGGTCTGCCACGTCCCGGTCCAGCCTCTCCAGAAACCCCCGTCTCGCCCCTTCTAAGGTTGGGCAATAATCCCATGATGACGACGCAATAGAGATCACGAAGCACGCGCTGCAACGACGGGTGCAGATCTCCCGGTGTTGGTTTTCCGTTAGATCTGCTATGCCATTTTTGGAGCACTCCGATGTCAGCACCGCCAGGGGGTTGGGCTAGATGACCCCCGGGAGTCCCTTCCCACTCTCCGATTAGATGAGCGGCTTAAGGTGTGCTTTGAGCGTGAAGTTCCATTTTGTAGAGAACAGAATTTGCACCCCTTTTCAGTGAGCCTCCTGCTTGGCAGGGGGTTGGACTGGATGGCCCTTGTGGTCTCTTCCAACTCTTATGTTTCTAGTTTTGCTCTGCAGCACCCGGTGGGTCCAATTGAGGGCGCTGGAGGCTGCAGGGACCCTGCTGTTGCAGGAGGATGATTCGACCCCCAGACCACTTCTGTACATCACCAGCTAAAGCCCACCCCCCTCCACATCCCCTAATCTGCAACAGGGGTGGGAATGCTTTGGATTGGGGTGGAGAGAGCACCTCTCTCAACTCCCCCTGGCCGTGTGATACAGGGGAATAAAATAAACAATTCCTTCCAGTAGCACCTTAGAGACCAACTAAGTTTGTTCTTGGTAATAAACAATTCCTTCCAGTAGCACCTTAGAGACCAACTAAGTTTGTTCTTGGTATGAGCTTTCGTGTGCATGCACACTTCTTCAGATTATCCAACTAAGAGACCAACTAAGAACAAACTTAGTTGGTTCTCTAAGGTGCTACTGCTAGGAATTTTTAATTTTGTTTTGGCTGGCAGACCAACACGGCTACCTACCTGTAACTGGAAGTATAGGGGAAATTACTACCGCAGGAAGCATTTACAGTAGGTCATGCAAAAGATAATAATAATAATAATAATAATAATAATAATAATAATATTCATGAGCTCAACTGCAGCAGCATTGTGTGCCCTCTGCCTTCCTCCCGGTCACACAGCAATCACGAGACCACAGCAAATTGGAACATTATCCTTTAATTGACCAAAGATCTGTATTGAAGACAGCAAAAATCCAGGCTATCACCCCACTGCCTGGTTCACAGTCCCTAAGCCGCATGTCTAGACCCCGTGCAGGATGGATCCCTCCATGGAGACAGTGGGAGAATAATGCCCTTTAAATCACACCCAGAGGGTGCAGGGAGTCTGGGGTTGGACTAGAGGACCTTTGGGTTCCCTTCTAACGCTACAGTTCTAGGGCTCTCCACTTCTTGTTGATGGCAATAAATTTTTGACCTCGGGGGGGTGGGGAATGGTATGAATCCATCCCTACCAGAATCTATGGGCCTGGAAGGTTCTCTATAAACTGCCAATGCTCCTGGCCTGGACAATGACAAAGGAAGGCCCACCTCAGCATTTGGTTCAAGAGGACAGAGGTAGCTGCTCTTCCTTTACTGCTCTTTGCTGACCCAGATGGGATTAAATCGGGCTGCCATAGGAGACGGAGCAGGCCGGTTTTCTCCTGCTCCGGAGGGTAGAACTCGAACCCACGGCTTCAAAGTTACAAGAAGGGAGATTCGGTCCCCCCCGGAAGGGGATGGAATCTCCTTCCTCGGAGGTTTCTAAGCAGAGGTTGGATGGTCACCTGCCGGGGGTGCTTCAGCTGGGATTCCTGTATTGCTGCAGGGGGTTGGACTAGAGGACCCTTGGGTATCCCTTCCACCTCTATGAGTCTACAGTTCTGAGTGCCTCAGAGCCACTGGTCAAGGAAGGGCAGTGGCAATTTCAGCAGCGACAGAAGCTGGTTAGTTGCCCTCGGGTGTGTGTGTGTGTGTGTGCTCCTCTCCGAAAGGCATTCATGGAAGAGAAACAAGGCAGAACAGGAAGCGCCAAGTCGGACTGCCTGGCCCATCTAGCTCAGCACAGCCTACACTGACTGGCAGAGGCTCTCCACAGGTTCAGACAGGTCCCGCCGGACTTGGGAGCTTCTGAGTGGCCCATCGGACTGCAGCATCTCTCCTCCACACTTCTGCTTAACAGGAGATTCCTCCTCGAGGGATCTTTTTGGCCAGGAAGCCTTCTCCGTTTTCTTCTCCTTAAACCCACGTACCCTTTCCCCCCCTAACTGCTAAACGCCCTCTTCTCTACGTCTATCCTCCCACCCACGCAAAAAACCCTTTTGCTTCCCAGTTCGAAACGGTGACTTTTTTACCCAGCCGGGGCAGTGCGCATGCGCCAAAAATGCTCCTTTGCACGTCCCTTGGTCGTTTGCGCATGGCGAACCCCGTTCCTCCCCACCCACCCCCAATCCTTCCGGTCAGGCTGAAATGTTCCCTTGCAGGAGTTTCGACTTAGCCCAAACATTTGCCCCCAGGAGGCCTTGGGTACCCCCCCTGGTTCACTCGGCTGGAGAGCAAGGGTCCCCGCAAGGTTCCCCAGGGAGACCCCCTGCCTCTGGGGAAGTCCCTCCACTGGCCTCCGACAGGGGGGCTGGCACTCGCAGCCCCCCTCCAGCTGGGGACAGGCGGGGGGGTCCCTTTGGCTAGTAGGTGCCGCAGAGCTGCTCCCACTGGCCCGGCAAGCTCAGCTCCTGGCTGTATCTGGAGTTCCAGTCCCGCTCAAACACCGCTTGCAGGCGATCTCGCACCGTGGCCTCCTCCCCGGCCCCCACGTGGCTCTGGTTCACCACCAGGGCGGACCCCGCCGTGTGGAGGAAATAATCCCCGGACCAGTTGGACGTTCCTGCAGGAAACGAAAGGGAAAATAAACGCTTAAAAGAGTCCTGCATTCTGCAGCGAAGCTTGATGACAATGGCATTCTGAATCCCAGTTGCTGGAAGCCGCAGGGAGGGGGGAGAGCTCTGTGTTCGAATCCTGATTGCTGGTTTCCCACAAGCAACTGTGAGACCAGGGTGCGGGACCAGGTGGACTAGGCAAATTCGTGACAGAGGAGGAGTCTATGACGCAGCCACATGTGGATTACTGTGTCGGGTTCTGGTCGCCTCGTCTCAAAATGGATATTGCAAAGTTCAGGAAAGGGCTGCCCGAATGATTGGGGGGGGTGAAGCAGCTGCCCCCTGAGGAAAGGGTGCTGCACTTGGAGCTTTTCAGTTTAGGGAAAAGGCGAGGAAGAGGCGATGTGATAAAGGTTTATAAAATAAAAATAGATGGACTTCCGGCGGCGACGCCATTGCGGGTGGTCGTGGGCTGCTTCGGCTGCGAAGCGCCCAGTCCATCCCGGGGGTTGGAGCCCCGCTACCGCAAAGCGGGGCTCCGGTGGGGTGCGGGAAGAGCGTCCCGCACCCTGGGCTCCCCGGCTGTGCCCGTTGTGGCTCCGAACCCTTCCCTCGCCCCCCCTGTAAAGGGGGAGTGGGGGTGAAGGGACGACGGAGCCGGGCTATAGGGGACATGCCCCAACCGGGATGTAAATGCGGCGACAAATCCCGAGATGAGCGTCGAAGTTCTACCTGTGATGCATGGATTTGAAGAACCCGGTGGTCGTGAGTACTCGATTGGACTAGATATTATGCTTTTTGGACGATCCGGGGGAAAAAGAAAGGCAGCCTGCCTCCCTCCCTTCGGCTGAAAGAAGTTAACCAGTTTGAGTGTCTGCTGCTACAGAACTGGTTACAAAGTATTAGAACTTTGATAAATGAGACTGTTAAAATTTCCCTTAGGGGAGTAAATCTGTGGAAAATATCTCCGTTTAAAGTTTTGGTCTTTGCGCTCTGGCTTCAGGAAAAATGGCGACGAAAAGTTTAAACTGAGGTGAAAAACAACTCTTACAAAAGGAAGAACATAGAGACAGGAACTGTAATTTGACACTCACTCCCACCCCCTCTACCATTATGTTGGACTTTGTCTTTGAACTTGTTTTGAACTCTGGACTAACGGATGAACAAAGGCTCAATGTTTTGAGGCTGGAACTGCTTTATCGGAAAGTGAAAGTCTTGTGTGGGGATTTGAAAAGAAATTTACTTCCCACAGAGGAGGCTTTTAAAAATTTTGACACTTTGGAAGGAAACCTTGGCAAGGAGCTGAGAGGGTTGCTTGAAGGATGGAGAGAAATGACAGGGCGACTCCGGGAAAAAGATTCGTTCTTTGGGGGTGGCAGCCCCAGGACGACGATAAGATTTGTTATATCCAGACCCCGAGGTGTGAGCTCGGGGGCAAGGGACAAAGAATTAAGATATTTACAAGAAGAAGAAGAATGGTTTAAAGAAACGGAGCAGCTGAAAGAAGATGAGATGGATACCCTGAAGCTCGTTGCAAGGAGAGTTCTGAATTGTGCCTGGATCTGTGGTCATTTGGGAAAAGAAGGCGATTGGAAATTTGGTTCTGGTGTCACTAGGAGAAGGACAATGGACAGAGGGGGAGTGGGGTGAAGTATTAAGTAAAATCTAAAATGGTCTGTTATGGTATTCTGAAATCGGAGGGTGAAGATCGTTAGTTGTATTTAGTTTTTTTTGTTAAATAAGAAAGGAGATATTTGAAGTTTTATGTTATTAGCAGCAGGTTAAAGGATAGAGGAGCTAGTATAGAATTTGATAAGAACAATTTGTGAAGATTCATGATGATGTATTATCAGTAAACTTAGTATAAGATGATATATAGATCAAGATGATTAAGATGATTGTTGCATTTTATATATATAATTGTGTTTAACTTTTAGAAGAAGTGGTTAAAAAATAGATTATGGATATAAAACCGAAGGTGAAAAGGCAGGGGAAGTCAAATGTCAAGATTCAGAAATAGAATTTTTTTTTCATGAGATATCTAAATAAGAAGAAGGAACTTGGCAATGTTTGTATTTGATTTATAAGTGTATTTGTTTTGTATTTGTATAAATGTAGGTGTGGATGTGGGTGTATGTTGTTATAAGAAAAAATGTCAATAAATTCTCATTAAAAAAAAAATAGATGCATGGCAGGGCGAAAGTGGCGAGAGAGGCGTTGTTTTTTCCTTCCTCACAATAAAACTTGTGGACAATCCATGAAGCTGAAGGTTGGGAGAGTCAGCACTGATAAGAGAAAAGTCCTCCTTCAAGCAGCACGGAGTGAAACGGCGGAACTCCCTGCCACAGGATGCAGAGATGGCCACCAACTTGGATGGGTTTAAAAGAGGGTGGGACAGATTCATGGAGGTGGAGAGGGTTATCGATGGCTCCTAGCCAGTCGGAGGCAGCAATGCTCCTGAACAACAGTTGCTGGAAACAACAGGAGGGGAGAGAGCTATTGGGCTCGGAACCTGTTTCCGAGTTTCCCCAAAAGGCATCTGGACGGGGTTGGCCTCCAATGAACTCCCCTTGGTCTCTTCTGTTTCCCCCCCTTACGGCTGCTTCTCTCCCTCTCCCACTGCTGGCACCTGCTAATCCCTGGCCAGCTTTCTGCCTCAACTGGCCACCCCTTTACGACTGCCCCCGCCCCTCAAACTACTCACCAATATAAGCCACCTTGTCCGTCACCATGAACTTGCTGTGGTTGACTCTGGCATAGGGGATCCTGGCCTGCGTCTCGTTGGCTGGGACCACAAAGAGCCGCTGGCGGAGGGGAGGAGAAGGGGAGAAAGGCAAAACTGGGGTGTGTGTGGAAGAGGTGGGGGCGCTTGGCACATAGAGGAAGCAGCTGGGAGGCGAGTGGAAATGGCTCTCCATGGAGCCTGGCTTTCCAGGGCTGGGGAGCCCCGTCCCAGGCATCGGCCGGGGGGGGGGGAGGTCCTTACCACTTCCATGCTGTAGTGGGTGCGGACGTCGTGCATGGCGGCCAGCGAGCGCAGGAAGGGGAACATGTTGGCCTTGGAGTGCCTCCAGCATCCGACCAGGAGTCGCACACGGACTCTCCTCTCGTAAGCCGCCTTCCGCAAGTGGTCGTCAATCACCGGCCAGAACCTGAGCAGGAGGAGGAAGAAGAAGAAGAGGAGGAGTTTGGATTTGATATCCCTAAGGTAAAGGTAAAGGGACCCCTGACCATTAGGTCCAGTCGTGTCCGACTCTGGGGTTGCAGCACTCATCTCGCTTTACTGGCCGAGGGAGCCGGCGTACAGCTTCCGGGTCATGTGGCCAGCATGACTAAGCCGCTTCTGGCGAACCAGAGCAGCGCACGGAAAATGCCGTTTACCTTCCCGCCGGAGCAGTACCTATTTATCTACTTGCACTTTGACATGCTTTCATAGAATCATAAGAGTTGGAAGAGACCACAAGGGCCATCCAGTCCAACCCCCTGCCAAGCAGGAAACACACTTTGAACTGCTAGGTGGGCAGGAGCAGGGACCGAGCAATGGGAGCTCACCCTGTCGCGGGGATTCAAACCTCCAACCTTCTGATCAGCAAGCCCTAGGCTCTGTGGTTTAACCCACAGCGCCACCCGCGTCCCATATCACTCCCCTTAAGGAGTCTCAAAGCAGCTAACATTCTCCTTTCCCTTCCTCCCCCACAACAAACACTCTGTGAGGTGAGTGGGGCTGAGAGACTTCAGAGAAGTGTGACTAGCCCAAGGTCACCCAGCAGCTGCATGTGGAGGAGCGGGGAAGCGAACCCGGTTCACCAGATTACGAGTCTACCGCTCTTAACCACTACATCACACTGGCTGAGCGTCGGAGGAACATCCTGCATTGCCGCCTCTGACGTGGGGCAGCCCGCCACCCGCTCTGGCACCCCTTGAACGGGGACAGCATGAGCTGGATGTTGAGAGGTGCTATGGGGCCAGAAATGTCCATGGGGTTTTTAACTTGAACAAGTAAAATCTTCAGAGATACACTGGACAATAGATATTGGTTATAATGTAGATATGGAAGCACGGGAACGATTGTGGAATATGGATATAAAATTTACAGCATGTTATAGTCTGAGACTCCTTCATGGATCACTGCCTTGCCACTGGATGGATCCCAAGCCGGAATTAAGATTGCCGGAAGAAATATCAACAACCTCAGATATGCTGATGACACAACCTTGATGGCAGAAAGTGAGGAGGAATTAAAGAACCTTTTAATGAGGGTGAAAGAGGAGAGCGCAAAATATGGTCTGAAGCTCAACATCAAAAAACTAAGATCATGGCCACTGGTCCCATCACCTCCTGGCAAATAGAAGGGGAAGAAATGGAGGCAGTGAGAGATTTTACTTTCTTGGGTTCCATGATCACTGCAGATGGTGACAGCAGTCACGAAATTAAAAGACGCCTGCTTCTTGGGAGAAAAGCAATGACAAACCTAGACAGCATCTTAAAAAGCAGAGACATCACCTTGCCGACAAAGGTCCATATAGTTAAAGCTATGGTTTTCCCAGTAGTAATGTATGGAAGTGAGAGCTGGACCATAAAGAAGA
Organism: Lacerta viridis; assembly: GCA_900245905.1. Classification (NCBI taxonomy): domain Eukaryota; kingdom Metazoa; phylum Chordata; class Lepidosauria; order Squamata; family Lacertidae; genus Lacerta; species Lacerta viridis. Next base: position 637,869 of record OFHU01001757.1, on the reverse strand, counting down.
CTGATCGCCGAAGAATTGATGCTTTTGAATTATGGTGCTGGAGGAGACTCTTGAGAGTCCCATGGACTGCAAGAAGATCAAACTTATCCATTCTGAAGGAAATCAGCCCTGAGTGCTCACTGGAAGGACAGATCCTGAAGCTGAGGCTCCAAGTACTTTGGCCACCTCATGAGAAGAGAAGACTCCCTGGAAAAGACCCTGATGTTGGGAAAGATGGAGGGCACAAGGAGAAGGGGACGACAGAGGATGAGATGGTTGGACAGTGTTCTCGAAGCTACCAACATGAGTCTGACCAAACTGCGGGAGGCAGTGGAAGACAGGAGTGCCTGGCGTGCTCTGGTCCATGGGGTCACAAAGAGTCGGACACAACTAAACGACTAAACAACAACATAGTCTGAGAGAAATTTATATGAAAATGATATATCGTTGGTATCTAACACCGAGTAAATTGTCAAAAATGTATAAATCAAAATCAAACAAATGTTGGAAATGTAAAGTGAAATCAAGTTCTTTTTATCATATGTGGTGGTCTTGTAGTAAGGTTAAAGCTTACTGGGAAATGATAAACAATGAATTGAAAAGGATGTTGAAAATAACTTTTATTTTTTAAAACAACCAGCAGCTTTTCTTTTGGGAATTATAGGGACAGAACTACCTAAAATGTATGCAAATTTATTTAGGTATGCTACTACAGCAGCAAGAATGCTGCTCAGCCCAAAATGGAGAGAAGCAGAAGTCCCAGCCAAGGAAGAATGGATGCAAAAACTTATGGAATTTATTATTATTATATTATTATATTATTATGGAACTTATTATTATTATTATTATTATTATTATTATTATTATTATTATGCAGAATATTATGCAGGAATTTGCAGAAATGGCGAAACTTACCGGAAGAATAAGGAATCAAGGTAACGAACTTTTTATAAAAGAATGGAAATGGTTTATTGAATCTTTACAGATAAATTGTAAACAGATAAAAACATTAGCAGGATTCCTGTAATAACTTGCACTTTCATAAGAGTATATATTTAAAGTAGATAATTAAATGAAATTGGATATGCAGAAGATATTTTTAAAAATAACTTTAAAGGAACCATAGAAAGAGGGGGGAAGGAAGTCAAACTTTGAAATATTAAATTGATTGTAAAACTAACGAAATGTATAAACTTGAAAAGTATATTTTTTAAAACTTTTTTTAAAAAACAGAGAAACGCTATGGGGCCAGAAATGTCCATGGGGTGGCAGATGGAGCTGGGTGGCTTTGGGCATAGTTGTTAACTTTTCCCCCTTTTTTTAAAAGGAAATTCCCTTATTCCGAATAGGATTCCTCGCAAGAAAAGGGGAAAGTTGACAGCTATGGCTTTGGGGCCAATTCTGGCCACCCAACTGTATGGTTCATTTCTGCTTGCTAGGGGGATTGGCCTCCCCACATGCTGGCTCTCCCCCAGGGTGGATTTGGGGGAGGCAGGCGGAAGGCGAAGCCCTGTTGCATCAGCAGTGGCTTCCCGGCCGGTGCTTCTTGGTTTGCAAAGCTTATCCTTCCCATAGCCAAGGGAGGGGAGGGAGGAGAGCTGCCCCGCAGCCCCACCAGCTGCACACTTACCTCTTGGGGTGCGAGAACTCCATGGTGGGGAGGTAGCTCATCACCTCAATGTAAACAAACTCGTCGGCGTCATCAACGATGCTCACCAGGGACTGGAGGTCCTCCGTCCGCCCTGTGGCGCACAGCGCAGGGGGGGCGCTCTGGAGGCAGGCAGAGGGGAAAGAGACTCAGGAAAGGAGGAGGAGAAGGACAGGCACCCAAAAGTCAGGCACACGGTTGACATCCTGAGCAAAGGTAGGGTGTGCTGCCTGGGAAGGGGTTCTTTTTTGTCAGAATGAGGTTTTTAAATTTTTATTGAATCTTCAGGACTTTGCTATGGAGTTAAAAAAAAAATGCAGGAGGAAATATGAAATAAAGGGAGGATGGCACCGAAAAACCTAACCAGGGGTCAATGCCGTTACCTCATGAAACAAAGTATGTTCTTTAGAGACCATAGAATCATAGAATTAGAGAATCCTAGAGTTGGAAGAGACCCCAAGGGCCATCCAGTCCAACCCCCTGCCAAGCAGGAAACACCATCAAAGCATTCCTGACAGATGGCTGTCAAGCCTCTGCTTAAAGACCTCCAAAGAAGGAGACTCCACCACACTCCTTGGCAGCAAATTCCACTGTCCGAACAGCTCTCACTGTCAGGAAGTTCTTCCTAATGTTTAGGTGGAATCTTCTTTCTTGTAGTTTGAATCCATTGCCCCGTGTCCGCTTCTCTGGAGCAGCAGAAAACAACCTTTCTCCCTCCTCTATATGACATCCTTTTATATATTTGAACATGGCTATCATATCACCCCTTAACCTTCTCTTCTCCAGGCTAAACATACCCAGCTCCCTAAGCCGTTCCTCATAAGGCATCGTTTCCAGGCCTTTGACGCACTGAATTATTCGGTACGGCAAAAGCTGGCCTGATACAGAAAGGTAAAGGTAAAGGTAAATGCAGTGGCGGAGTAAGGCTCCGCGGTACCCGGGGCGGCAAAGGAAACGCCCCGGGGGCGGGGCGTCGTGACATCACATTGTGACGTCATGACGCTCCGCCCCCAGGGCGGTTCCGGGGGTGCCGGCGCCGCTTCTGCAGCCCTCTTTTAAGCCGAAGAGCTCGCTTTTAAGCTCTCCGGCTCAAAAGGAGGCTGTGGAAGCGGCGATCCGATGACAGAGTGCGCCTGCGCGTGCAGGCGCACTCCGTCGTCGGGCCGTGCGCTGCCGCTCCCAGGGTGACGGAGGGAGCGGCAGCGCGTGGGAATGGTGGGAGGGGCTGCCTCTTGCCCCCACCCGCCGCTTCTCGCCCCTGTCGCCCGGGGGCGTACCGCCCCCACCGCACCCCCCTAGCGACGCCCCTGGGTAAAGGGACCCCTGACCGTTAGGTCCAGTCACGGACGACTCTGGGGTTGCGGTGCTCATCTCGCTTTATTGGCCAAGGGAGCCGGCGTACAGCTTCCGGGTCATGTGGCCAGCATGACTAAGCCGCTTCTGGCGAACCAGAGCAGCGCACGGAAACGCCGTTTACCTTCCTGCCGGAGTGGTACCTATTTATCTACTTGCACTTTGACGTGCTTTCGAACTGCTAGGTGGGCAGGAGCAGGGACCGAGCAACGGGAGCTCACCCTGTCGCGGGGATTCGAACCGCCGACCTTCTGATCGGCAAGCCCTAGGCTCTGTGGTTTAACCCACAGCGCCACCCGCGTCCCTGACACAGAAAGTAAGGTAAAGGGACCCCTGACCATCAGGTCCAGTCGTGTCCGACTCTGGGGTTGCGGCGCTCATCTCGCTCTATAGGCCGAGGGAGCCGGCGTTTGTCCGCAGACAGCTTCCGGGTCATGTGGCCAGCATGACAAAGCTGCTTCTGGCGAACCAGAGCAGCGCACGGAAACGCTGTTTACCTTCCCGCCGGAGCGGTACCTATTTATCTACTTGCACTTTGACATGCTTTCGAACTGCTAGGTGGGCAGGAGCAGGGACCGAGCAACGGGAGCTCACCCTGTCACGGGGATTCAAACTGCCGACCTTCTGATCAGCAAGCCCTAGGCTCTGTGGTTTAACCCACAGCGCCACCTGGGTCCCTTGACACAGAAAGAGTGCAAGCCAAATGTTATGAATGCCAAATAAAGCCGCATTTCGTTGGGACTTGCCACCCCTGTGACTCTCCTGTTGGGCAAGGAACAAATGGCCAGCAAATGGAGGCAGAATCCATAGGTTCAGCTGCAACCCGATATATGTCAGTTTCTCAGAAATAATAAAAAACAGGGACCAAACAGGGAAAGAGAACCCACGAATCAGCCCCCGGCATCTGAGCACCAAGAATGCCAGCAGAGAGTGGGGCAGGGGGTCTTGAGCAGAGGGGCCCCCTGCCCTCCCATCTCACCGAGAAGTAGACTCCGGCCTCCGTGCCGTTCAGCTCCAGCTGCAGGGGCGTCTCCTTGTTGTAGGAGGTGGAGTAATTGGCCGGCCAGGGCGATGGGATGGTGGCGTTGGGCAAACCCAGAGCCCAGTAAGCCTGGAACATCTTCCCCAAGTCCTGGGCCAGGCAGCTGCAGTTGTAGACAGCCATGCCCAGCTCCTTCACCTGGGGGCCGAGAAAGGGAGAGGTTAGCAGGAGGCCGCAGGATACAGCCCAGGCGCAGTTGATGCAGGCTGCAGGATCTAAAGGGGAGAAGCACCCGGGACCCCCCCGAAATCAGCCCCAGAGGGTGGTAGACCCACCTTGACTCAAGCAGCCTTCAGCAAACTGGTGCCCTGATAAGAAGGTAAGAAGTGCCCGGCTGCTGGATCAGGCCAAATGGCTTATACAGTCCAGAATACTATTCCAGGCTTCCCCCATCTAGTCATCTAGTCTGGCCTCCCAGTGGCCAAATGCCCCTAAGAACCGAGAAATTGAGATAGACTGCCTCTGGGTCTGGAGGTTCCATAAGAACATAGGAACGGCCTGCTGGACCGGGCCAATGGCTTATGTAGTCCAGCGTCCTATTCCAGGCTTCCTCAACCTCGGCCCTCCAGATGTTTTTGGCCTACAACTCCCATGATCCCTAGCTAGCAGGACCAGTGGTCAGGGATGATGGGAATTGTAGTCTCAAAACATCTGGAGGGCCGAGTTTGAGGAAGCCCGTCCCATTCTCTCAGGGGTCAACCAGATGCCCCAATGGGAAACACACAAGCAGGATTAAAATAGAAGAGAAACTCTCCCTTCCTGTGGTTTCCAGCACCTGGCATTCAGAAGCACTGCAGAGTCAGAGCAGAGCCATCCTGGCTAGGAGCCACCGAGGGCCCTCTCCTCCTCCATGAATTTGTCTATTCCTCTTTTAAAGCAGTCTTAAGTCGGTGGCCACCGCTGCCTCCTGTGGCGGGGAGTTCCACAGTTTAATTCCGACCTATATCTGCAGCAAAGCAGTAGGACGCCAAAGTTTGGAATCGGAACAGTGATCCTGGCTGGGGAGGACGGGCATCTTCAGATGTGGGAGGTGGCCAGAGGAGGACAGGTGACCACAGAAACTTTCAGGCCACGTCCCAACCGTCCCGTAAAGAGAATAACCCTGGCCCCAGTCCCATAGGCCGGGGGGTGGGGGGCCTGCCCCACAAAGGCCCTCCTGGAGGGTCGCAGGCGTCACCTGGGTGAGGGCGCGCCAGTCCATGTTCGCGCTGCCGAGGAAGATGTGCTGCTGGTCCACGATCCAGAATTTGGTGTGCAGGACCCCACCGGTCAGCTGCGGGAAGTTGACTTTGCGGATCTGGGCACCTGGAGGAGTTTGGGAACAGGAGAAAGTTGCACTGCTAGTTCCCGGCACCTTTCGCAGCCCTCGCCCGCAAATCCAGCCCATACACCTGGTTTTAGAGTGTAAGCTCCTCGGGGCGAGGACCTGCCTCTCTGATCGTGCAAGAAACCAATAGTAACTGAGCCCTTTCAGTAGGTCTGGCCTAAATCTCTTGCAAGAGAATTGCCCCTTATATGGGAGGGCTCCTTGTTCTAACAGGCCCTCCAGATGTTCTGAGACTACAATTCCCATCATCCCTGACCACTGGTGCTGCTAGCTAGACATCATGGGAGTTGTAGGCCATCTGGAGGGCCGAGTTTGAGGAAGCCTGTTCTAGTATTACAAGCGAGGAGGGGAAAGTCTCTTACATAATTTTCCCCATCTCTGTCATCTTCTGCTCTAAGCTAAGCAGCCCCTGAATTCAAACCGTTTTGCTTCTGGATTAAATCTTCCCAATAATTACAAAACTCCAAACACATATCTTCGGTTTTGCTTTGTTACACCTTTTCTTACTGACTTCCTGTCCCTCCTTTCTGAATTTCACCCTCTCCCCCCCCCCTTTAAAGCTGCATTAAAACCATCATTAAAACCAGATGCCAAGGAAATAAACAACTCTCTGACTTTTAGAAGGCATCTGAAGGCAGCCCTGTTTAGGGAAGTTTTTAATGTCTGATGTTTTATTGTAATATTTTGTTGGGAGCCGCCCAGAGTGGCTGGGGAAACTCAGCCAGATGGGTGGGGTATAAATAATAAAATTAATAATAATAATTAATAATTATTAATAATAATAAATTATAATTAAGACTGTCTTTTTGGGGGGGTGCAGAGAGGAGACCCCCCCACCCCCCTGTGCGGAAATCCGGGAGCACGGTCTCTTTCTCACCGCTCTCCTCCAGCAGCTGCAGGTCAGAGCATGGCATACGGGAAGAAGGAGGATTGACAGCTATCCGCAGGGTGACGCCTCTGCCGGGCACCTTCCTCAGCGCTGCCAGGATTTCCTCCCCCTGTGGGAAAAGGGAGGGGTCCGTCAGCGGCCACGATCCGGGCCAGGTGAACAGGCCCCTTCCTGGACAGGCCATCCCATTCCCAGGTGCAGCATCCGTCCCGCCGATTAACCCTTTCGAATGGTTTGGGATGAGCCCTTCGACCGGGGGGGTCAGGCCAGATGACCACTGGGGGGTCCCCTTCCAACTCTATGATTCTATCTTGAATTGAATTCAAGACATCTTGAATTTTTTTTGGGGGGGGGGGAGGAGGAACATCTTGAATTTGCACATTACCTACCCAAAGGGGAAACTGGAAACTGAGCTCTTCAGAAATGTGCCCCTCATCCAGCCAGAGGCTAAATCCTCTTGGTTTGCAACTGTTTTGAGGCTGCAAGACAGGACTGGGCATCTTAGATCTCAGGTTGGCTAGTGCATTAAGGGGGGGGGGGAGCTACCCATTTTGTTCACCTGCTGACGAGAGACCCAGGCAGCCACCAGCCAAATTTCTAACAAGCCGGACCCCACAGGGAGGCTTTGGGTTCGAAACTCACCAAAGCAAAATACACTGCCTTGTGCAGAGCTATGGGACATGCCGTTGGCCCATCTAGCTCAATACTGTCCGCACTGGCTGGCAGCAGCTCCCCAGGGTTTAGGGATGGGGAGCCTTTCCCAGTCGCCCCCCAGGGGGCCGAACCTGTCATCTACCACGTTTATTACTTTCATATTCCACCTTCTTATCCAAAAAGCTCCTGGCGGCGTCCATGGCTCTCCTCCTCTTCCTTATTGAAGCCCCACAACGACCCGGTGAGGTAGGCCGGGAGGAGTGACTGGCCCCCAAGGTCACATCCATTGAGCTGCATGGGCAAGGGGCGGGAATTCGAACCCTGGTCTCCCCCGGGTCCCAGTCCAGCCCTCTTAACCACGGCACCACGCCGGCTGCCCCGCAAAGCAGGCTGCTCTAACCACTGAACCACCGCTGTCCCCCCCCACAATGTAATATTTTGCAACAATGCATTTCTGTTTGGAGTTGCCTTTTTCAGATCATCCCGCCGCTAAAGGTCTCGGCTGCCTCTGCTCTTGAGTTTTAACAAAAGCGCCTGCCTCTCCAATACACCCGCAGGCGCAGGCCGTGACCAACATGCGAAAAACGGATGTTTTGCTTTCCTCAAAGGGCCCTTTGATGGGCACAGAGGCTGAAAGGGGCACCGCCAGCCCAGGCAATTAGCTGCCTGTTTGCAAGCGAGTTTCTGCCAGGTGCTGAGCACCATTCGCTGCTGCACATCTTGGCACAGGCAGGCAGCCACCTTTTCAGACACAGGCAGGCAGTGTGGTGTAGTGGTTACAGCGCCGGACTAAGCCCTGGGAGAGACCAGGGTCCAAATGCCCCACTCCCTGGGTGACCTTGGGGGCCAGTCCCTGCCTCTCAGCCTGGCCTACCTCACAGGGCTGTTGTGAGGATCAGTGTGCTGGAGCAGGACCTGGGAGACCAGGGTTCAAATCCCCCCCTCCCCATGGCCATGAATCTTACTGGGCGACCTTGGACCAGTTTCTGACCCTCAGCCTGGCCTACCCTGCAGGATCGCTGGGAAGATTAAATGAGGAAGAGGAGCAGGACCGTGGATATACCACCTGGAGCTCCTTGGAGAGAAAAAAAGGTGGGATAGAGATGCGATAGGTACATAAAATACTACGGATCCCGCTGCTGCTTCACTTTACACACGAGAAGGAATGGTCCAGATTCACCACCAAGCAAACAGCCGCAGCAGCCAGGGAGCTGGCTGGGTTGATCAACCAAGGAGTACTTTTCATGCTGAAGTAGGGAATGTGGGGGGGGGTAGACTCTAAATTCCCATTTGTAACCCCTGGGCAGGCTGCTGGAGGAGGAAGAAGAAGAGTTTGGATTTGATATCCCGCTTTATCACTACCCGAAGGAGTCTCAAAGCGGCTAACATTCTCCTTTTCCCTTCCTCCCCCACAACAAACACTCTGTGAGGTGAGTGGGGCTGAGAGACTTCAGAGAAGTGTGACTAGCCCAAGGTCACCCAGCAGCTGCATGTGGAGGAGCGGAGACGCAAACCCGGTTCACCAGATTACAAGTCCACCGCTCTTAACCACTACACCACACTGGAGACGCCCCTGGGGACCGAACCCAGGACCCTCTGCCTGCAAAGCAGGTGCCCCCCGCCCCTGAGCCACGATGGCCCTTGACGGAGGCCGTTTCCGGAGAGAGCTCTCCACCTGGCCGGCCGAGGGGTCCTGGGTGTGAGTGTCCTCGTTGCTCAGGGTCCAGTAAAAAGAGGCGATGTCCACACTGCGGCTGGCGTCTCCCAGGAGGGTCTTCCAGGCGTCGAAGATGGAAGGGTTGAGGGTGCTGTTGTCGTCGTATGTCAGCCCCTCGGGGATGCTCTCCACCAGGACGCTCCTGAGGAAGAGGGGGAGAAGAGGAAGGGCAGCTTTTGCAAGGGAGGGAACTACTGCAATGCGCTCTACGTGGGGCTACCTTTGAAGGTGACCCAGAAACCGCAATTAATCCAGAATGCGGCAGCTAGACTGGTGATTGGGAGCGGACGCCGAGACCACATAACATCGGTCCTGAAAGACCTACATTGGCTGCAGAACTGGACAAAATGACGGGAAGAATCCGGGAACAGTGGGACCAGAAATTCATCAAAGACTGGTTAAAGTTTACGAACTATTTGAAAAATAATTTGCAGTTGAATACGCTAATAGGACTTCAAGAAGCTTTGTAGTTAATGTGTAGAAATATTATTGTAAGTATGGTAGTTAGAGTATGTATGAGATTTATGATAATGTAAGCAATGGTAGATTAAAGAAGTATAATATTAAGATATAATTCTGAAAGCCATGTGGAAGGTCTGAGGGAAGTCACGGCTATGTTAGCCAAAATTGGAAAATGTATGCGAATGTATATTTTATTTTTTGTAGTAGTATAGTATAAAACAATTAAAAAAATTTTTTTTATAAAAAAGAAAGACCTACATTGGCTCCCAGTACGTTTCCGAGCACAATTCAAAGTGTTGGTGTTGACCTTTAAAGCCCTAAATGGCCTCAGTCCAGTATACCTGAAGGAGCGTCTCCACCCCCATCGTTCAGCCCGGACACTGAGATCCAGCGCCGAGGGCCTTCTGGCGGTTCCCTCACTGTGAGAAGCAAAGCTACAGGGAACCAGGCAGAGGGCCTTCTCGGTGGTGGCGCCTGCCCTGTGGAATGCCCTCCCACCAGATGTCAAGGAAATAAACAACTATCCTATTTTTAAATGACATCTAAAGGCAGTTTTTAATATTTAACGCTGTATTGTTTGGTGTCATCTGCAAACTTGATCAGGATGCCCTCAAGCCCATCATCCAAGTCATTGATAAAGATGTTGAATAAGACTGGGCCCAAGACAGAACCCTGTGGCACCCCACTAGTCACTTCTCTCCAGGATGAAGAGGAGCCGTTAATGAGCACCCTTTGGGTTAGGTCAAATTGAATTGATCCCATTATAACCCCTTGCTAGGGCAGGAACTGTGCCAAGAAGAGGCCCAGAACAACAGCGCCGCAGGCAGAGCCCTCACCTGCAGGGATCGTTGCACCTGTTGTCCAGGTAGGGCCCGGCAGCCGCCGCCTTCCCTGCTGAGGTCGGACCACGAAAGGGGAGGATGAGCATGTGGAAAAGGAGGGCGGTCGCCAGCATCGTCGAGAGGACGGCCACCACGAGGATGCAGCGGAAGTCCTGCGAAGGAGAAAGAGGGATGGAAGTGGACCTCATCAGCCCAGGATCGTGGAGCTGCGTGGACAGGGGGGTAGGGCAAGCTCCCTGCCCTGTGGTCCTGCCCCTCTGCTGAGTGAGGAGGAAGCCGTCTAGGAAGCCCCAGGAAAGCAAACGGCTCCTATGCAGGCATTACAACATTAAACTGTGCAAAGCACATTGTAGCAGGGAGGCTGAATTCGGGACAGTTAGAAGAAAGTCCTTCTTCACGTAACTGTGGAACTCCCTGCGGCAGGAGGCAGGGGTGGCCACCGACCTTCAAACAGAAAATCCCGGAAAAGGTTCTCACACTCAGATCTTGCTTGACGGTTTCCCACAATGGGCACCTGGTTGGCCACTGTGAGAACAGGATGCTGACTGGAGGGGGCTATGTTCTTACACATTTCCCCAGAACATCAGTCACATAAGACAAAAAGCCCGCCCAAAAAATAATCCCTTCTCAGTGTTTGTAACTGAAACAAAAAGCAGCGTACTGTGGTGATTAGAGTACCGGACAAAGACCTGGGAGACATGGGTTCGAATCTCCACTTGGCCATGAAAGTCACGGGGTGACCTTCGGGGTCAGTCCCTGGCTCTCAGCCTTACCTGATATTGAGGAATTAAATGTGGAGGGGGAGAGCAATGTACACCACTAATAATCATCCTCATCCCTCCACCGGATCCCTCCCCAGGGAGGTTCACTGGGTGCCTTCATTGTACACCAGGCATAGGGAAACTCGGCCCTCCAGATGTTTTGGGACTACAACTCCCATCATCCCTAGCTAACAGGACCAGTGGTCAGGGATGTGATGGGAGCTGTAGTCCCAAAAACATCTGGAGGGCCGAGTTTGCCTATGCCTGGTGTACACCTTTAGGCGCCGAGCAAAAATGTTCCTCTTTAACAAGGACTTTGGCTGACTGACATCTAACGCCCTTTTGAAACGTGTTGCGGAAACCGGTGATTATTGGGTTGTTCTTGTTTTCATTTTGATCATGTATTATTTTGTTTTCATATTGTGATTTTATCTTGTGAACCGCCCTGAGACCTGCGGGTATAGGGCAATATACAAATAAATATAATAATAATAATAATAATAATAATAATAATAATAATAATAATGAATTCCTGTTTAGGAAAAATTTTAATGTTTGATGTTTTAATCACATTATTATTATTATTATTCTGTTGGGAGCCGACCAGATGGACAGAGTAAATAAATAATAATAATAAGTTTTTAATGTTTTATGTTTTATCAAATTATTATTATTATTATTATTATTATTATGTTGGAGCTGACAGATGGCAGGGTAATAATAATAATAATAATAATAATAATAATAATAATAATAATAATAAATAGTAATAATAGTAATAATAATTAATTCCTGTTTAGGAAAGTTTTTAATGTTTTATGTTTTATCAATATTATTATTATTATTATTATTATTATTATTATTATTATTATTATTATTATTATGTTGGGAGCTGACCAGATGGACAGGGTAAATTAATATATTATTATTATTATTATTATTATTAATAATAATAATTAATAGTAATACAGTGGTGCCTCGCTAGACGAAAATAATTCGTTCTGCGAGTGTCTTCATCTAGTGATTTTTTGGTCTAGCGAAGCACCAAGGCAGAATAGCGGTTTTCGCGGGAAAATTTTTTTTTTCCCGTCTTGCGAGGCAAGCCCATTGACTTTTTCGTCTTGCGGGGCAGCCTTCCGCTAGCGAATGCCTTTCGTCTAGCGAGTTTTTCGTCTAACGAGGCATTTGTCTAGCGGGGCACCACTGTAATTAATAAATTCCTGTTTGGGGAAGTTTTTAATGTTTGATGTTATTATTATTATTATTATTATTATTATTATTATTATTATTCTGTTGGGAGCTGCCCAGTTGGACAGGGTAAATAATAAAAATATTATTAATAATAATAATAAATACACCCATACCCAGGTCTGGAGTGAAGAGGGAGTCCCCACTGCACAGGTCGCAATGTTAATCTTTGGGGAGCTCCAGTTTCTGCATTCTTCCATGGGCCAAACTGTTCCTTAACCAGTTATTGATCCATTTATAGGACTGTGCCTCTTTTTCCATGGCTAGGCTAAGCCTACTTGAGAAGTGTTTTTTTTTTTTTTTTAAGGGGATGGGGTGGGGAGAGATGGGACTTTATCCCAGCTCAGGCTCTCTTCACCAGAACCCGGAAGGGGAGGAGGAGGAGGAGGAGGAGGAGGAGGAGGAGACCAACCTTCTTTGGAGCCAAGCTGGGCTGCTCGGTCAACGGGGGCTCCTCAGGGCTGTGCATAGTCTTCAGCTGAAAGGATGGAAGCGGAGAGATGAAACACCCTAGGAACTCCAGGCGGCAGGATCTCAGGCAACACCACCCCGCAGTCTGTGTGCAGACGGGCAGGAGGCGAGCTGTACTCATCTGCGACCCCCTTTCGCACACATTTACGAGGGGGAAGTCTGCCTCCTCAAGGGGAACGGGGCCTGCGCAAATAGCTCCCCCAGCTCCCATTCATCACAGTGGAGCTGATGCGAGAGGAAAGGGGGGAGACTGGCAGAACTGTCCCTGTCACAGACGCAACATGATCCCCGTTCTGCCTTTTTAAAGGACTCGGCCTTTTGGTGTGGCAGGCCGCACACTTCGGAACTCCCTGCCTCTTGACACCAGGCAGGCGCCTTCTCTGTGCTCTTTTCGGCACCTGCTAAAAGCGTCTTCCTTCCTGTCCAGTTGCTTAGAATGGTGATCACGGAATTGTAGAGTTAGAAGGGACCCCGAGGGGCATGTAGTCCAGCCCCCTGCAAATGCAGGAATCTCTTGCCCAACATGGGGCTTGAATATACAACCCTGAGATGCGAGTTCTGGTCTGTTTTTACCCTAATTGGTTATTTTACCTTTCTGAAAATCTTTTAAATCACTGCTGTTAATCTCCCTTATGGATAATGTTACGATTTTAACTCTTTTTTGCAAATTTCGAGGGCTTTTTCCTTTTGCAAAAAAAAGCAGTGCATAAATTACACAAAATAAATAAACAAATCATTAGGCTGGGGGGGCTGGGACACACTTGCCGTACGTCCAGCCTTTGGGAGGAGTTCAATGCCGTGCTTTTATGATTCTCAATGCAAGCACTTAGAATCATTGCATTGTAGCACTGGAAGGGACCCCGGGTCATCTAGTCCAACCCCCTGCAAATGCAGGAATCTCTTGCCCGACGTGGGGCTCAAACCCACGACTCTGAGATTCAGAGACTCACGTTCTCCCAACTGAGTTATTCCAGCTCTTGACGGTATCAAACAGAGCAAGGCCCCCTGTGCCCTGTCCCGGGGGTTTTCCCAATGCCCCCCAATACAATTTAGGGCCCATGCGAGGGGAGCAGATGAACTCTTTGCACTGGCTCCTGCTGCTGCAACTGTTTAGTTTCATCCAGCCCTTTGGACACACCCGATATAGGCAAGCAAGGATTTACCTGGTGGTAGGTGACATGGGGCTTCATTTGTTCCCGGTGGCAGAGGCGGAATGAGCAGGGAAAACCTTCGGAGACCTAGGAAGGAGACAAGGAGGAGAGTGAAGGCAGCTACAGCGTCACAGAGGAATTCTGCAGCCGGATCTCCCTGGTGGCCGACGCAGGTGGCGCTGGGGGTTAAACCACAGAGCCTAGGGCTTGCCGATCAGAAGGTTGGCGGTTCGAATCCCCGCGATGGGGTGAGCTCCCGTTGTTCGGTCCCTGCTCCTGCCCACCTAGCAGTTCGAAAGCACGTCAAAGTGCAAGTAGATAAATAGGTACCACTCTGGCGGGAAGGTAAATGGTGTTTCCGTGCGCTGCTCTGGTTCGCCAGAAGCGGCTTAGTCATGCTGGCCACATGACCTGAAAGCTGTACGCCGGCTCCCTCGGCCAGTAAAGCGAGATGAGCGCCGCAACCCGAGTCGTTCGCGGCTGGACCTAATGGTCAGGGGTCCCTTTACCCTTTACCTCCCTGGTGGCCAAAGGCAAACCTACATCTGGCCAAGTTGCCTCGTGGTCCAGAATGCTTCCTGCCCATGCGGCCTCAAGCGCAGGAGCACACCTGGGCAGCCCAGAGCACCTGTGCACGAAGCAAGAGGTGGGGCCCCAGCATCCTCTGCAAGGCCGGCAAGGGACTCTGCAGCTGTGCTGGATTTGTACTGGGGGGGGGGAGCAAATGGGGAGGGCCAGAACCAAGGAGTCACCCTCCACTCTCCTCCTGATGCACCCGCGTTGCCCAAGACAGTCACGCCTGGCAGAGGCACCCATGGGTGCTGCAGGGAAAGGGGCGTCTTCGCAAATGGGATGAAGCATCAGTCTGGACACCATTCCCTCTTTTTACATTACTGCATTTTATTCTTATGACCTGCAGAAAGGATTGCTCCAAGTTTAAATCTCAGACTTAGAGAGTAATCCTTTCCGCAGGTCATGAGGAGGAGGAAGAGGAAGAGTAATAATGGTAATGGTAATAGTAATAATAGTAATAGTAATAATAATAATAATAATAATAATAAGAATAAGAATAATAATTTATTTATACCACACCCATCTGGCTGGGTTTCTCCAGCCACTCTGGGCAGTTCCCAACAGAATATTAAAAACATGATAAAATCAAACATTAAAAACTTCCCTAAACAGGGCTGCCTTCAGATGTCTACTAAAAGTCAGATAGTTGTTTATTTCCTTGAAATCTGACGGGAGGGAGCCACAACCGAGAAGGCCCTCTCTGCCTGGTTCCCTGTAAGCTCACTTCTCACAGGGAGGGAACAGGGAGAGAAATCATGTAAAAACAGCCTGCTGGATCAGGCCTGTCTAGTGCAACACCCTCTCCTCGACTACCCAAATGCCTGTGGGAAACTTGCAGGCGGGATTCGAACACAGGGGCACTTTCTCCCCTCCTGTGGTTTCCAGCAACTGGTATTTAGAAGCATTGCTGCCTCTAGCTGTGGAGGAAGAGCAGAAACCTCGTTTTTAATGTTTGATGTTCTACTGGTGGTTTTTTTTTTAATATTCTGTTGGAAGCCGCACAGACTGACTGGGGCAGCCCAATCCGATGGGCAGGGTACAAATAATAGAAGTATTAATTATTGCTATTATGGCCAGTAGACATTGTTAGACCTCTCCTCCACAAATTTGTGAAATCCTCCCTGCCGCCTGTGGGAGGGACACGACTGAACGACTGAACAACAACAACGCAAATAAATACTGTACTTTCTTTTATCTGTCCCGAAACTTCCAGCATTCTCATTCCCCACCCCAGCAAAGAAATGCAGCAGGAAAACAGCAAAAACACAGGTGAGGTTTGGGCTACTGCCAGAATTAAACAGATGCCAGAGTTGTTGAGGAGGAGGAGGAGGAGGATGTGAAGTATCTCCTTGAAATTCTGCACAGAAAAACACACACACACACCCCTTGCATGCCCCTAAAGCAGGCTTTGCCAACCTGGCGCCCCGACATGGGGGAAGGGCTTGCAGGGCAAGCAGGCAGGCAGGCAGTGTGAGTCAGCCCAGACAATTATGGAGGAGAGCAACAACTCCTCCAAAATGCAAAACCAGCCCGGCGGCTGGATTAAAGGAGTGCAACTTCCTGCTTTAATCTGGGTCACAAGTGTTGGGTTAAGCCTGGGAGCAACAGGATAGTCTAAAAGTCTCTCCTCTGTCTCTGCTCCTGAAAATACTGCAGCAGCTGGGTGCAAAGGACTCAAATTCATTATGAAAGTGAAAAGGGAAAGGGGAGTCTGTGGGGGGGGGGAGAGAGAGAGAGAGCAGGATCCGGCATCTCCCATTATCCACTTTCCACAGCCTCCCCCTTTCTCTCCATTCCCCCCCCAGCTGTTAGCTTCTCAATTTTTTTGAGAGGGGTCCTTCTCCTGTTTATGCCCCTCTTTGCTCCTCCTGACCTCTGCAGATGTTTGGCACCCCTGCGCTCCTTTGGGAGGAAGAGCGGGAGAGGAATTTAAATTAAAATAATAACAATAATAACAATAATAACAATAATAATAATAATAATAATAATAATAATTTATTTATACCCCAGCCACTCTGGGCAGCTTCCAACAGAATATTAAAATACAATCAGTCTATTAAACATTAAAAGCTTCCCTAAACAGGGCTGCCTTCAGATGTCTTCTAAAAGTCTGGTAGTTGTTTCTCTTTGACATCTGGTGGGAGGGCGTTCCACAGGGCGGGTGCCACTACCGAGAAGGCCCTCTGCCTGGTTCCCTGTAGTTTTGCTTCTCGCAGTGAGGGAACCAACAGAAGGCCCTCGGAGCTGGACCTCAGTGTCCGGGCAGAACGATGGGGCTGGAGACGCTCCTTCAGGTATATTGGACTGAGGCCGTTTAATATATCTTTCAAAATGAAAGCGCTGCTTTATTGCAAGAGGTGACCAAAGTGCTGCCCAGTTTATACCTACTTCAACTCAGCCGCTGCCACAGAGAGGTACATTTTTAAAAATAAGTTAAGGAATGGAGGAAGAGGGGAGGGCCAGCTGTGCCAGTGGCTCTCAAAATTAGGACTTCCAGTTTGCAACATCTGGGCTCAGCCCTGGGACACATTAAGTATAGCCATGGAAGAGAGGGTCTCTGAGTTTGTGCAGAGTGTCCTGTCTTCTCCGGCGAGTAGCCCTCCTGCCCATGTTCTCTGGGGGAAATGCCACAATGTTGGCATTTCAGACAGCCCCATATTTCACTTGAAAAAGCAGGGGAGGGTTGGATGTTAAACCACCCTGGGATTATTAGTAAAGGGGAGACACACACACACACACACACACACACATATAACAGTTGTTGTTTTTTTAATTCATGCTGTACTAACCAAAAGCAGCCTCTCGGGACCCATGTGTTGAAGGGGCAGTTGGCAAGGCAGACCACAGAAAGCAAATACATTTCATATCATAAAATCTATATTGATGCAATTTCTTTTCTCATATTTCACCATGCCCATAATTTGCATATTATTATTTTTTGTTTTCCCATCTTTTCCTTCTCCTTATTTTTTAAAGGGTGCAAACCCATTGAATATTTTTTTTTTAAACAAAACAAAACAGAAACTTCTGGGCAGGGAGAGAGATTTGCCTTTTTAATTCTTGTAACACCTTCTCTGCCCAGGAGTTTTTAAAACTCTTTAATTTTAATACAACAGGTATACCGAAATGTGAACCATGGACATGGTGAATCGGCAAAGGAAATAAAATAGCATCAGTATGGATTTTACGATAGTATATTTGTAATACGTATTTATACTGAAACCAGTGAAAGAGCATTAGCATCTTTTTAAAAAGGGAAGTTGCAGCCCGATTCCTTTCCCTGACCAGAAGTTGGTTTTGTCCCCTGAGATCCTGACTGTCTGGACCCTAAAAGCGTGAAATCCACCCATTTTCCATGCCTGGTACTCAACCCGACGAAGGAAAGCAACGAAGTGATGCCCAAATGGGAGCCTCTCCCACGCAGGACAAACCTGTCTCCCTACAGGGCACTACCAGAGACGGGCACGGCCACACCTCAAACCACAGAAGGGTAGAGTTGGAAGGAATCCCAGGGTCCTCAAATCCAACCCAATGCAGGAACCACACCTGAACAACAACTACAACAATAATAATTTATTATTTATACCCTGCCTATCTGGCTGGGTTTCCCCAGCCACTCTGGGCGGCTTCCAACAGAATATTAAAATACAATAATCTATTAAACATTAAAAGCTTCCCTAAACAGGGCTGCCTTCAGATGTCTTCTAAAAGTCTGGTAGTTGTTTTTCTCTTTGACATCTGGTGGGAGTTCCACAGGGCGGGTGCCACCACCAAGAAGGCCCTCTGCCTGGTTCCCTGTAACCTCACTTCTCGCAGGGAGGGAACCGCCAGAAGGCCCTCGGAGCTGGACCTCAGTGTCCGGGCTGGACGGTGCGGGTGGAGACGCTCCTTCAGGTATACTGGACTGAGGCTGAGGTTCATCGATTCCAATGACGTTATTTTTTTGTCAAGGACTGAAGGATGCTAGGGATCATTTTTGGGATTCCCAATGGAAAACTTCTGATCTACCGGTAATAAAAGGGAGGAAGGCAGCATCATGGAACGGAGGTGTTCGTATGAGTTTTGCGGGAAAGTTATTGGTTTTATTTGTCATTATGGTATGTATTATACCAGTATGGTGTAGTGTTTAAGAGCGATGGACTCATAATCTGGTGAACCGGGTTCGCTTCCCCGCTCCTCCACATGCAGCTGCTGGGTGACCTTGGGCTAGTCACACTTCTTTGAAGTCTCTCAGCCCCACTCACCTCACAGAGGAAGGGAAAGGAGAATGTTAGCCGCTTTGAGACTCCTTCGGGTAGTGATAAAGCGGGATATCAAATCCAAACTCCTCCTCCTCCTCCTCCTCCTCTTCCTCTTCTTTTTCTTCTATTATGGTTTGTATTTTTGTGTTTTTATGGTGTAAACAGCCCTGTGGTCTTGGAGTGAAATTTAATTCCCAAAGGGAATGAGGCCCTCAGGCTGAAAAATCTTCCTAACTCATGAAGCATACTTCCCCACAAAGCCTTGCATTGCATGCTCTGGCGGGCAGCAGCTGAGCTCTCCAGAGTTATCTTAGGAGACAAAGAGAGCCTTCCCAGCCCCGCCCTTTTCCTTAAACTGGAGTTGCTGGAAACGCCTCTCTCCTGAAATGCTGACACTGCTCTCTCGAAGGCCACAACACACAGCAAAAATTATCAGGAACAAATCACATGGTTTTGGGGGAAGAAGTCCCATGCAGCTCAGCATTATCAGCATCCACTCTGCATGCGGGAAGGTAGGAAGCGGCCATATACAGAGTGAGGCCATCTAGCCCTGTATCGCCTACACTGATTGGCAGCAGCAGAACTCTCCCAGCCCTGCCTGGAGATTGAATTTGGGACCTTCTGCATGCAAGGCAGGTGTCCTCCGTTTGAGCTACAGCCCTTCTCTGGTTGAAGCCTCAAACGCATCTCCAGGGGCCACCTGCCAGTCAGAGCATACAATACTAACCTAGATTGGCCAGTGGACTTTGCCTTCTGGGTCTGAACTCAGCCCGAGGACACTTTTTGTGTTCCGGATTGGGAGGAGACACCCAGAGGGTCGCAGGAGGACCCAAACTCACCTCCAGCTCAGGGCTTCTCACACCTGGGAGATGTTTGGAGAGCCTCGTAGCGGTAGCCAACGTGGGGCCAGCCAATGCTGCCGGACTGCCTGACCCTTGGCCGTGTGGGGCTGACGAGTCGGGCAACCCCTGACTTTGCCACCTGCTCCAGGGAGGCGGCCTCTGATGGACTCCGGCTCGGCGGAAAAGAAGCGCGCCCGCCAGGTGACTGGGCGCTGCGCCCTTCGGCACCCCATGGTGCCCCCCGCGCGTCCAGGGCGCTGTTCCGACGTGACGCAGGAGCCCGCAGGTGCGAGGCAGGCAAGCCAGGCGGGACCCGATTGTTTCCGAATAGGAAGCTGGGGTGGGGAGAAAGAAATAGGGGGGAACCTCCTCCTGCAGCCGGAGCCTGTTTCCAGGCCAGGTCAAGGGAGAACCACAGACGCGCCCCGATCCGAATTCAATGCGCCTTCCAAGCCGTCTAGTCGGGGCGGAAATCTATGCGCCCCACAAAAGCGACCCCGCCCCACCAGGGACTCCCGGCCCGGCCCCACCGCCGCGCATCCCTGTTTACCTCGGGCCGGCGGAGCAACAGCTGTCGTGGCGGCGGCGGCGGCGGCGCTTTTCTCCGGACGGGGACAAGCAGCAGCCCCGGCCGGGGCGGAGACGCGGCAGCCGGCGAGCCGGCCCCCAGGCGGGGCTCTGGCTCAGGACCCACCCCCTCCGCCCCGGAACCTACTGGGGTGGGGGCTGCGCCTCTGAGCACGTGCAGAGCGCCTCCCTGCTGCCCACCCGATACGAAACCAGCAGTCAGACTGTGAGTGGGTGGACGGAGGTGGGGGGGACCCTGCCCAGCAGGTGGTTGTTGTTGTTGTTTACTAACATATACCGCCCTTCGCCCACAAAATCACAGAGCGGGTCACAACCTCCCACCCCTTTTCCCCGGGGTTGCGAGTACCTCGCCGGCAAAGAGCGAATTAAAAGCAGAGGCAGAGGCTCCGCCCCCTGGATGGAACCCCCTAAGCACCATCTGGGACCGTACCATCTGCCCTCGGGAGAGGAGGCGGCGAAAGCATGTTCTTCAGAGCGCGGAAAAGCCGAGCAGCGCTGCTCCCAGTTTATGGCCCTGACTTCAATCATTCTGTGGCGGACAGTGGGGGGCAGTTTGACTTTGACCGCCGCCCTCGGAAAACGAATTCTTCTATTCCATTCCCCCCCTCTGTGAGAATGGTTCCTTCCCAGGACGGCGGAGACAAAGGGAGCCGCGACCGCTCAGGACGAACCATTATAGCCAGTGAAGGGGGGGCACTCTGAAGCGGCAAGGGAAGGAACTGGGCCCAGTAGCCCTGAATAGTAAGGGATAGAATGGGATAAAAAGCGGGTGGATGTATTTTTTGTTGTTGTGCCCTGGGAAAAGAGGTCAGAATCCCCTGCTCTGCATCCGTCCCCCCCAAGGTGTCTGATGGTATATCCTAATGCTCTGTTAACTCTTAGGTGGCCGCGACGAGGGCGGTAGGAGAATCATAGAATCATAGAGTTGGAAGAGACCACAAGGGCCATCCAGTCCAACCCCCTTCCAAGCAGGAATGCATAAAACTGCCGCGTTAGGTTCTTCTTTGATTCTGCCTGCATAGATTTTTGCCTGGCTCTTCTGGGACCTTCCTGCACCCCAGATTGAAACTGGGCTCCCCCTCGTCCGCAATGCTGTCTTTGTGTCATTTGCAAATGGCAATAGCCGTGCAATTTTGATCTGCCTCCTCCGCGTTCGAAGGTAGCAGTAGGCTAAGGTATTTCTGAAAGCCAGTTGCTGGAAGCCACAGGAAGCGAAAGTTGCCCTGTAATCCTCAAATTTTAATAATAATAAACAATAATGGATACCAAAATTGAACCTGTCACCTTCTGCATGTCCAGCATGCAGGGGCACTTCCAGATTGTCGCTATTTTGGGGTGGGATTCAATTCCATACTGGCAAATTCAGGTTCTGCAACTAAGGTTTAGGGCTCTTGAGCAACAAACCAATTCCACCACCCCAAAAAAATGTGTCAGGGAAATTAACTGGAAAGTATGAGATATGGTTGGCATCCGTCTGTCTCGAGAGACATTGGAGGGACGTGCCTTTGTGGGTGAAGTCAAACGAAGAATCACAGCACCTGCTGTGGCTGCAGAGACCGATACGGGAGAGACATGTTTTCTTGCAGCCGAGGCAGAGGAAGGCGTCCGGCTGTGCTGCTGCAGATGCACCAGGGCGTTTCATCTCTCTGTGCTCCTCCCAGTGGCCATTCCCCCTCTGGTCACGGCTATGGCCACACAACCTGTCTGTCCCCAGGCACTGTGGTTGTCTGCAAGGGATTCTCACATGATGGATGTTACCAGCCTTCATGTCATGTTTGCAGACATCTTTGTAGTGCAGACTTGGTCTGCCAATGAGCCTAGTGCCTGAAGCCACCTCCCCATAGAGCGCACCTTGGGGTTCCTGCTATCTTCCATTCTGCTGCCATGACCAAGCCAGCATAAACATCCCCGTGCGAGAAGTGCAAACATGCTGGGAATGCACACTTTGAGACACTGTCCTGCCATGTGATGCCCAAAATCTTCCTGACGCAGTGCATGTGGAAAGCATGGAGGCGTCACTCCAGGCAAGTGTAAATATGGGACAACAACTTCCTTGATATAACACTGCATGGCCTCCCCACAAAAAAATCAGAATTAATAATAAATAGCTGGCCACCCCAAAAACTTTG
Source organism: Lacerta viridis (assembly GCA_900245905.1). NCBI lineage: Eukaryota > Metazoa > Chordata > Lepidosauria > Squamata > Lacertidae > Lacerta > Lacerta viridis. Next base: position 615,952 of record OFHU01001757.1, on the reverse strand, counting down.
TGCGAAGAAAATCAGGACGAATGCTCAAGAACCAGATTTTCTGGAAGCCCCTGAAGGTGTGAGGTCACTTTGTGTAAGAAAGCGGGATAGGACTGAAATGAAAGAAAGAGGAACAGTAAGTGGGTGACCCTTCCATATGTGTAAAGGACAGAACGTTTTCTATTTTGCAAGCCTCCTGGGAAGACTCTGCAAGGTCTGAGCTTTCCCCTCGAATATCCTTGAGAGCCAGGCGGGAAAGAGGTCCTTAATAATAATATTTATCTGACTAGGTTTCCCCAGCCACACTGGGTGGCTCCCAACAGAATATTAAAAGCACAATAAAATGTCAAACATTAAAAACTTCCCTAAACAGGGCTGCCTTCAGATGTCTTCTAAAAGTCAGATAGTTGTTTATTTCCTTGACATCTGATGGGAGGGCGTTCCACAGGGCGGGCACCACTACTGAGAAGGCCCTCTCCCTGGTTCTTGCATGGAGAGGGGGTTTCCCTTTTTCTCCCACCCGCCTTCCAGCTTCTCTCAGGGCAGCCTCCTTCCCCGTGTGCCCCAGGGAGACCATTTCCAAGGCCTGCCACACCCTCTCCCTGCCAGGACTCTTTCATGGCCCTCTGCCATGGATGCTTTAGCTGAGGTTCCTGCATTTCAGGGGGTTGGATTAGATGACCCTTGGGTGTCCCCTCGAACCTATGATTCTAATAATTCTGTGGCTGCCTGCCAATACACTTGCAAAGAAAGGGCAGCTGCCCACAATTCCTGTGTGTCAGGGATCTCCTGCCAAGCCTCTTCATATGCAAAGAGGGCACTTAGTGAGTAGCTGAGGGATTGAGAAACCTAACCACACTGGAGCCTGAGAGTCACCTCCTCCCATGAGAAAGGGAGCAAGGAGCCTTTCCAAAGCTGGACTGCTTCTTGCAGCTCCTGGCCCTCCCAACATCCTTTTCCCTTTCCAACATCAGGGATCCAACGGAGGAGCTTCCATAATAATAAAATTATTAATCATTTTATTACCTAATACCCCATCCAACTGGCTGGGATTCCCCAGCTACTCTGGGCAGCTTCCAGAAAAAAAATAAAAAAACATAATAAAATGCCAAACAATAAAAACTGTGAAGTCAACCCACCTTGCTGATACTTGAACAAGGAGTGTAGTGGATTGGCTTGGATTTGTTCCATTGCAGAGGCACAGTGCTCGGGTTATTTCATTTTCTGCCTTTCCCTTCTGCCTTCTTCCCCCTTCCCTTTTATTCCCCAGCAAGTGCCTTAATTTGATGGCTGAAACCTGTGTGTGTGTGTGTGGTGGCCACCTTCAGGGTTTTAGGAACGCCTGGCTCTCAGGCTACTGGGAATTCCGGACTGCAGTTGTAAGTGACCATCACACCCTTCTGAGGTCTTGGAGAGAGTGCGGGCAGCTTCTACACTCCCAAGTAAACAACAGGGGTGTGGGTTGAATGGGAACCAGTGTGGTGTAGTGGTTAAGAGTGGTAGACTTGTAATCTGGTGAACCGGGTTCGCGTCTCCACTCCTCCACATGCAGCTGCTGGGTGACCTTGGGCTAGTCACACTTCTCTGAAGTCTCTCAGCCCCACTCACCTCACAGAGTGTTTGTTGTGGGGAGGAAGGGAAAAGGAGATTGTGAGCCGCTTTGAGACAGATAAAGCGGGATATCAAATTCAAACTCTTCTTCTTCTTCTTCTTCTTCTTCTTCTTCTTCTTCTTCTTCTTCTTCTTCTTCTTCTTCTCCTTCTTCTTCTTCTTCTGGGTTCCCTGGCTCAGGACCTTTAGAAAAGTAATCCCTTCACCCCAGGTTTCGTCCCACCTGGGGCTGCAAGAGAATGGGCAGGGCAGTAGCAGCAGCTGCTGGAGAATAGAACCCCCTGGTAGCCCTGCAGGGCTGTCGTGTTGCAAGTGGGGCAATGCAGCGGGTGCGAGAAGCCTCTGTTGGGCGCTCCCTTTGGTCACAAACCCCATAGGCAGCCCCACAAGGAGCTGTGCCGGTGTGAACCACCATGGGGTGAGAGTGGGGGAATGAGCACCCAGCTAGCAGATGGGCTGATGGGGCCCACAAGGAAGTGGCCGGCTTAAAAAGCAGGAGCTGCCCAGTGGGACTGAGACCCTTCTATCGCCCAGGGTGGGGAGCCATGCATTGGTCTGGGTGGGGCGTGGACCGGTCCCTAGACAAACGTGCTGTCAACGCCTTCTGCAATTGGATAAAGAGTTTATTATTGCTGTGGTCAAGTGTGTTTGTGTGCATCTGGCGCTGCTGGGAGGATAGAGGCGGGGGTGGGGGGGCAGGCTGCAGTTTGCCAAGACAGACTGGCAGGCCTTTTTGCTCTGGAATAGAGGGGACTTCCCTCCCCCCCCCTCCGCCCCATCCAGCCTGGTGCACCTTTTCGCACTGCCATCAGGGCTCCGCATAGTTCGATAAGAGTAAGGTGGCTTTTATTAAAGCAAGTAGCTTTGGGCAGCGAGGAACAGTCTATATATTTAGTGGCTACAAAGGAATCTGTTTCGAGGGCCCCCGGCTGGGGCCATCTCTCTGCTGCGCCTGCCCTCTTCCGGGGTGGGGTGGGGTGGGGAGGGCCCGCGGGGGTCAGTGGTGGCTGGCGATGTGTTGCAGGTACGGCTGCAGCTGGTGGCGGTTCCGGGAAGCGTGCAGCACTGCCTTGAGGGGGGCCCTCTCCATGCCATGCTCTGCCAGCCAGTTCTCCTTCGGCAGCCAGCTGGTGGGCCCAGGCAGCTGGGCGGCTGGCTCGTACACCTCTGGCTGCGCTCTCTGCCAAAGAGAAAGACGGCACTGCGTTACTGGACCCACCTCCAACGCCAGCCCCCGGTTCCCCTGCAGGCTAGGTGGCTATGGGGGTCCCTTCCAGCTCTGCATTTCTGTGGTTCTGTGTTTCAGTGTTTCAGTCCCGGTGCTCACAGAGGCATGGGCGTACCCGGGGGGGGGGCAGGGGGGCACTGCCCCCCCCAGAAGCAAAAAAAAATAAAAATTAAATGGTTATCGGCAGCCTAAAAGGAAAAAAAAGCTCTCCTAAAAAAGCTCAACTACTGGTCTTTCTCCCCCTCCCAAAATCTCAATAACAATTGAGCTCTTGGCCGACACTGTGTGTGTGTGTGTGTGTTGCGCCGGCTGATCGTTGCAAGGGAGCTTTGGAAACTGAGTTCCCTTGCATGGTGAGTAGTTCCTTTGCGAGGGCTGAGGATCCTGGGAAACTGAGTTTTTCAGCCATTTGGGGCTTTCTGTTGGGGGGGGGAGTTTTTCTGTTTTTTGAAGCTGTTTTTGTTTGCTGTTTACATAATGTGGTCAGTAATCTAAAAACGAACCGAACCCCTAAAAAACGGGGCATTCCTCATCCCCAAAAAAGGTCAACAACTTTGAGCTGAACCCCAAAAAACGGGGGTAGATCACTGCTGAAAGTAGATCACAGTCTCTTGGGAGTTGGCCACCCCTGGTATAAGACATGTAACTAGAATAAAAATTTTAAAAAAATTCAAGCAAATAATTGTAATAACTACCGTAATAAAGCACTGCTATAATTATATATAATTTTCCTAAAATTTTGGTTTCATTCGCCTTTCCGTGCTGAAATGTCACAACCTGAACAACCATGGCTTGCCCCCCCCCCCAGTTTTGATCCTGGGTACGCCCCTGCACAGGGGGCAGGGAGTGGGATATGTTGCAGGGCATTTGTGAAGCAGTAGCTCTAGGTGATTGGAGATAATAGCTATATAGAATTGTAGAGTTGGAAGCAGGGGAGGAGGAAGGGGGGGTGATGGCAGCGATTGGTGCGATCCCGGTGGGGTTCCATCGCGGCTGCCCCCCCGCCCGCGCTGGGCACCCCGCCCCCAGAACGCACGCCACGCCCCTGCAGGCAGCACGCCACACCCCCAGTATGTGTGCCCCGCCCCATTGGGTAGTACACCACGCCCCCAGGACACATGCCAGCCCCCTCCCCGCCCCAGGTGCCAAAGAATGAAGCTCCACCACTGGCTGGAAGAGGTCCCCAAGAGGGTCATCTAGTCTAACCTGCTGCAATGCTGGAATCACAGCTACAAAATCCCTGACCGGTGGCTACCCAACCTCTGCCCGGGAATTCTATCTAGCATTATGAATTTTCCCCATAGCATGAATAGTTTTAGAAGCTTCTTTCACTTACGTTTTCTCTAAAGTCCCAAGTACTGCAACCTTTCTATAATAATAATAATATTCTCTCCCTCCTCCCTAACCTTTTCTCATATTATCCCCTATTACAGACTCCCCCACCTTATCACACCTGTTGGTTTATCTGTCCCTTTTTTGGAGGTGGGGAGTAAGGCAGTTGACCCTTTCCCCCAGCTCTGCTATATCCACTGGGAAGTGGGGCCCGTTGGAACTGCAACCCGTTTCCTGATGTGCCTGTGCCCATGCGCAGCTCACAGGAGCGAGATACTTGTTTCACTCTGCATCTCTTCTCAGAGGTTGGGCTCTGCCTCTTTCGCTGCTGCAGCACAAAGCTGGCACAAAATTCTCTCCCCACAAGACCCAGGAGTACCCACTGGTTCACTGGAGTAGGCGGGACCTGGCGCTGTGACCTGAATTTCACCTGGATTTTGTGATAATAGGAGAGCTGTGTCCTTTCCGCCATCGTCGAGAGATGGAGAAATTCTGCTTTTCCCTGCTGAATATTTTGGTGTCAGGCTTCACTCCCCACTGAACCCCCATTTATTTCCATCTTCGCATAATTTTCTCTGCCATTTACCTCCAAGCCTCATTCACTCATTTTAATAGTTACAGGTGGGTAGCCGTGTTGGTCTGCCATAGTCAAAACAAAATCAAAAAGTCTTTCCAGTAGCACCTTAGAGACCAACTAAGTTTGTTCTTGGTATGAGCTTTCGTGTGCATGTATCTGAAGAAGTGTGCATGCACACGAAAGCTCATACCAAGAACAAACTCAGTTGGTCTCTAAGGTGCTACTGGAAAGACTTTTTGATTTTGTTTCATTTTAATAGCCCATCTTTCCTTCAGGGAGCTTAATGCGATGTTCATCGTTCCCCCCTCCATTTAATCTCCAAAAGGCTGAGAAAGACAGTGGCTGGCCCCAGATCACACCCAGTGAGCATCATGGCCAAGTTGTGGGGGGCAGGATTTGAACCCCTGTTTCTCCCAAGTCCTAGCCCAACACTCTAACCACAACGCCACCCCTGGCTGTTGGCACCTAAGCCTCATTTCCAGGCTTCCCGGCAGCTCCTGTCGGGTAGCATGGGCCTCCAAGCCAAAACCGCAGCAAGGCGAGTGAAACCGTGGTCCGGGCAGGTTAGCAAGGAGCATGTCTGTGCTGCAATCACCATGTGCCAAGCAGAAAGGGGAGGGCAGGCTGGGAATGCCCCTTGCCCTGTTGTGTTTGGGGCAGGAGGGGGAGGTCGGAGGCCTGCAAGCACCTGGCAAGTTGTTTCTATGGGGAGCAACTCTCGACAACCAAGCTCTGAAAAGTGCAGATCCCCCCCTCCCCGTTACCTTGCTCTTCCCATGCCGTGAAAGGATTCCCTGCAAAGCAGCAGACCTTGAGGGAGAGGCACCCCTGCACCTTCAAACCACCCTAACTTCACCCTGGCCTTTTAATGTTAGGTTCCTGCTGGCTCAGGCTTGTCTGGAAGGCAGGAAAGATTCTACACCAACAGTTCCCAGAGGGAGGGAGTGGTCCCACCCTCTGGGGAAGACAGTGATATTACCTAGTGGGGAGGGGGTGCTAAGAGGCAAGTGGGTGGCAGGGAGGTGCTGGAGGTGGTGATTTACGGCTCCTGCTAAGGGTCTTTAAACCAAACACTGATACCATCCATCCATCGTGTTAGGAATTTACTGAATTTGCTGAATGTGGTACCCAAGACTCGTGCCAAAGGACTGTCAGTTTTTGAAAATCGGGCATCTCTGGACCAAGTTAATCAGTTTTGCTGAATTAATTCAGCTAAATAGTTGTAAGCGGCTTTTGAATAAATTGTGAATGTTTATAATTTTTATGGCGATGCTACCTTCCTTGGTGGGTCATGCCAAGCGCTGGTCTGAATAATGCTTCTAATAGGGTGGGGTAGGGGGCACTGGGGAGAAGTCTGTGGAACCAAGGGGGCACGTTTGGAAAGCAGCAAAGCAATACAGAGGGCAAAAGGGGTCACCGTTGGTCTGAGAGCAGGTGGGCAGCCTGATTTTTCTATCTGGGTGGAGGGGAAGGGAGCCTAACCCTGGTAACTATAAAGTATTGCCAGTGTTTCCAAGAGGCCTTGCAGCACCTTCCAGACCCTTCCTTTTTTCTTCACCCACAGGTTCACCCACTCTTGGCTCAGCCCACTGCCCTGGAGGCTTGGTGGTCGCCCAGTTCCAACACTTGGGGACACGCCTTGGACTCTTACTTTGGTACACAGGAACACAAGGGAGCTGCTGTATACCGAGTCAGGCCATTTTGGCCCATCTTAATCAGTATTGTCCACACGGACTGGCAGCGATAGCCCTCTGGGGTTGGCTCTCAACAGAGGGTGGGACTCCCATGAGAGGTGGTGGACTGTCCTTCCTTGGAGGCTTTTATCCAGAGGTTGGGTGGCCATCTGTCATGGACAAGATTCTTGCATTGCAGCAGGCTGGACTAGATGACCCTCGGGGTCCCTTCCAACTCTACAAGTATATGATTCTCCCAGACCTACCCAGGGATGCTTTTGGCAATTGAACCTGCAATGCAGATGCACTGCCCTGAGCCATGACTCTTCCCCAAGACCCATCTTCAGCCGAGACACATCCCTTGCCTCAACTTTTGGGCTCATGGCTCCTCCGAGCCCCCCACAAGTCAGTCCCCTCCGCCCTGCTGTGGCCCCTTCTCCCCAGCCCTTGTTACCTGAGCGGTGGGTGAAAGCACCAGGCCCCTGGGGTAGCCGGGCTCTTCCCTGGCGTTGGACTCTGGCAAGGAGGCTGTGCTGGCGTTGCTTTCCTTCTCCCATGTGGGGGGCTCCTCGGGGGAGTACTGCCCCAGCAAGATCAGGTTCTCGAAGGTGGGGTCTGGCTTGGCATGGTGGGACGCCTTGCGGTGCCGGGGGCTGCCACGGCGGTTCCGGTAGTAGGCCGGGATGGGCTCTTGCTGCGGCTGCTCCTGGCGCAAGCGTAGGCTCTGCAGGACAGGCTTGCGCCGGCCGGATGCCACCTCCGGGGGCCCAGGGTGGGTCGGCTCATACAGCCCCCCGCTGGGCCCTTCTCCCCACACCTTCAGGGGTGCCTCCTGGCTGGCCTCGGCGATGCTGAGGTCATCCATCTGGCTGGTGGTCCTCTGGATGCCGTGGGCGCTGTTCTCCTCCTGGAAACTGTCGCGCATTGAGTAGAAACGCTCTTCTTCCATGGCGCCATAGAGCTGCGCCTCCTCCTCGGCCTTGCCGTGGTTGGGCAGCGACTCGTGGAGGCTGCGCAGGCAAAACTGGTAGTACTGGGTAAGGTCGTAGTTCTGCTTCAGTGGCTGTGTGGAAACGTACGGGTGCTTCAGGGCAGCGCTGGGCGTGATGCGCTCGTGTGAGTCCCAGGTCAGCATGCGCTTGATGAGCTCCACCATGCTGCGCAGGTCAAAGTACTCGGCCAGGGCCTCCGTATCCGGGTAGATCATCCTGTGGACGTTGACCGTCTCCATCTGGTCCAGGGACTTGAGCACATACTTCCTCCTCTCCACTGACTTCACCTTGGTATCGGCCAGGTACTCCGCCGGGGTCTTCAGCTGCCAGGAGTTGACCACCTCGGGGTGCTGGCTCCTCTTGAAGAAAAGGTGAGCCTTCCTGGCCGCGTTGAGCAGGGCGGGCCTAGGCATCCCCTGTGTCTCGCAGATGTACCGGATCTGGTCGTACTCGTTGTTGCCAGGGTAGAGGGGCCAGCCCAGGTGCAGTTCGGCCATCACACAGCCCAAGGACCAGACATCCACCTTCTCGCAGAAGGGCAGGCCCAGCAGGATCTCAGGCGCCCGATAGAAGCGGGACTGGATGTAGGGCTCCTTGACGTAGCGCACCTCGTTGAAGATGCTGGCTGAGCCAAAGTCGATCACCTTGACTCGGAAAGGGTACCTGACTTGGTCCACCAGCATGATGTTTTCGGGCTTCAGGTCCGCGTGGATGATGGAGAGCTCCTTCAGCTTGGCCAGGGCCCTCAACACCTGTATGGTCACTGTCCGGATGTGCCGGACGGGCAGCGGGGAAAAGTTGTGCTCCTTCTGGAAGTCAAAGAGGTTTTGCTCCAGCAGCTCGAAGACCAGGTAGAACTTGAGCTCGTCATGGAAGAACTCGTGGAACTGGACGATGTGGGACTCCTCCGAGTCCACCTCGGACATGGTCTGCAGAAGCTTCAGCTCGTTCTTGATAATCCTGCTCCGGTAGGAGTCGTTCTTCAGGATCTTGATGGCCACCATCTCGCCCGTGCTGCGCTTCCAGCTCTTCACCACTTCCCCGAAGGTGCCCTTCCCCAGGATCTCAAACACGTCGTAGAAGTCCGATTCCGACTCGATTGTGACCATTGTTCTGGGCTCGCCCAAGCTCAGAAACACGGGTGCAACGTGGCTTCTTGCAAAGAGAGGTTCAGCCGCGCCCTGGAGCCAAGAGAACCCCGGCCTGACTCCGGAACGAGAGATGATGCAACAGTCACTCGGTTCCAAAGTTGCCAAGTCGAGAAGGTTCTGTTATGGAGGTGGGAGGAGGGAGCCGACTCCACCAAGGGGGTCCGCAACAGCACTTTTTTTCCTGTGCTAACAAATGCTTTCCTGCCAATGTGAAACCGGGGTGGGGGGGCACTAGCAAAGGACCCCTGAGATATGACCATTCTGTACTGCAGGGCCAGGATCGGGGTCCCACATGTTGAGTCTTGATTGGATGCATTTTAAGAGGCAGCCCTCACTTCAGGAGGCTTCAGTGTCCATGGATGGGAATGAAGATGACCTCTCGCCAAAAGTTTGGTTCTTCATGTGAACGTCTGTAAGGAGGTGGGAGTTCTTCCTTTATCTCCACACCCACACCGCCTTCAGAGCATGTGTTGTGTGACTAAAAAGCACTTTTAGATCTCTTGGCATGCAGTGGTTTCAGGATCAATCCCCAATGGTGTCACCAGGTGGGGCTGGGAGAGGTTCCTGCCAGAAACCCTGGAGAACTATGGCTGCCAGTCCGTTTAGACAATACTGAGCTAGGTGGATGAATGCTCTCAGTATGTATCAATGTGCATCTTAAAGTAAGCTGTGGAGCCGACAGCTCCTCCAAACATCTGCTTGTTCTGTGCCTTGTATCTCCCTTGCCCCCCCACCCCTTTCCTATGAAAAAACTGCTCTTTAGCGATAATTCGGCAGAAATGGCTATCTGGGGGAAACCCAAATTGTTGTTTGTGCTGACAGAGAGCGGTTTCCCCCAGGGGAAAGCAGTGGCCAAGAGGAAGTGTGGCTAAGCCCCAAGTTAACTTCCGCCCCCCCCCCCCACTTTTGTTGCAAGAGTGAGCATTGCAGGCCAAAGCCTCCCCCCCCTTTTACCCCTAAGTATCCCAGCTCCTTTCCCCAAGTGCAAGGGAGCCTAGGTAGGCCTCTGCTGAAGAGGGAGGCTCTGCCCATGGCTTCTTCCTTGTGTCTGATGTTAGACAAAATTTTGGGGTTGGCTTGTACTGCCCAACTCCCCATTAAGGGACCTAGTATCCCCCTAGGTTCATTATCTACCAAAGAATGAGTGGAGGCAGGAACTAATTGGAACAAAATTTTGGGGTTGATGAGAAGTTTGACCATTAGTGGATTTGAGGGATTAGTAAGTGAAAAGAACTCCGCCTATTGGGAAAGGTTTTGTCAAGAACTTCCTTCTACCTGCTTTAGAGGGGGTCTTAAAGGATTGAACTGGGGGCTAAAGATTGCCCTGGTCTTGCTTTCATGTACCATTTAAGACCTGTGGTTTATGCAAATGTATGTTTACCTTGTGCTCTTAGGAACATTCGTCTTATTTATGACACCTTAAAATTCCAGTAAGAGGTGAGCTCTTCGTGGCCCAAGCCTTTCTCCCTGCAGCGGTGCGAAGCCCTGTGCTTTCAGTCTCCTAGAACTGCAGAGTTGGAAAGCACTTAAAGGATCATCTAGTCCAACCCCCTGCAATGCAAGAATCGCACCCCTGACAGATGGCCATCCAACTTCTACTTAAAAACCTCCAAGTAAGCACAACTGGAAAAGGACTGTAGAAGATTATTCCAATATATGATTATAGCAGCGAGGTTGTTATATGCACAGACAGGGCAAGATGGAGCTCTACCTACTGTAGAGGAATGGTTGAGAAAATTATTGGACTTATGAAGGATAACAGCAGACAGAACTGGAGAACATTGGAAAGAATACGTTAGGCAGTGGAACTGAAATGATGACGAGCTTTTCAAAACTTGAAGCGTGGGGAGTCCCATAAAAAATAAATTATAATTTGGCAGAATATTTGGATTATATGATTTGCATATGTATAATTTGGTATATTTAATACGATCTGATGGAATTGTTAATTTGGAAATTTTAATAAAAATGATTTATAAAAAAAGAGAAAATTATTGGACTTAGCGGAGATAGCAAAGCTAATGTGTTTAATTAGAGAAAAATCATTATTGACATTTACTAAGGTTTGGAATCTCCTTGTTGACTTTTTACATGAAAGAGAAAATGAACTTGTGACATCTGGATTTGAAGACTGAAAAAAATCACTGGCTTGTAGATAATAAAATAGTTGGGCGTTAATGAGTGGATACTGTATTTAGCTGCAGGACAGAGAACCAGAAGTTGTTTAATCTCTCTCTCCCCCCCCCCCAATTTTTCTTTTTCTCTCTCTTCTGTTTCTTTCCCCCTTTTTTTCTTTCTTCTTTTTACTACTGTTCCTTTTTTATATAGTCAAAACAAAATAAAAAATAAAAAAAATCCTTCCAGTAGCACCTTAGAGACCAACTAAGTTTGTTCTTGGTATGAGCTTTCGTGTGCATGCACACTTCTTCAGAGTCTATATATAATCTTTTTTATATAGATTGTAAAAACACTTTTTTAAAAATTCTGCTGTATCAATAAAATATACTTTGTATTCGGTGTGAACTTTTTGTATATCTTTAGACAAATAAAAGCATTTCTTAAAATACAAACAAACAAAACTCTTGAGGAAGGAGAGGCCACCGTTTTCTGAGGGAGCCTGCCCTCGTCTTCCACCCAACCCCTTCCCAGAAATGATGGGGGCTCTGAGTGAGGTGGCTGCGGCTCCAGTGGGTCAGGCTGGGAGGCCCCCAGCCCACCCCAGCCAGCCTTTGCCCATAGCTGTGAGGGGTTTTTGGTCAAGCCAGCTCACCCAAAAAGAAAAGTACATACAGCGCCTCCACTTTCAATTCATAGAGTCTTTTACTAGATGGGGATGACCCCCGTTCTGGAGACAGGCAGGTTCTTCATTTGTCTGAGAGAAACGGTTGCCGGTTTTGTGAGGATTTCCCCTTGGCCTTGTCCTCTCCTTCGCCCTGTTTCCTGAGGGAGTTTGCCCCCTGAGTTTCCCTTTTGGCTGCTCCCCTTCCCAGCTTCTCGTTCACCCCCCCCCATTGTCTGGGGCAGAGAAGAGTTTGAGGGCAGCAGGATTACACACACACACACACACACACACACACACCAAGGCCAGGCAGGCCCAAGAGGAGCCCACGGAGGCGGCAGGGCCAAATGGCGTTTCCCGCCCTTTTCCGAAAAAGGCAGGAACGCCGTTTTGTTTCTTGCGGAGGCCCCAGCCACTCCCAGAGATGCCATGGCTTCCTTGTGGCTCTCATTCTCTCAGGGCTCTCTCCTCCCAGCTGAAGGAGAGCAGCACCTTCGGGTGCCAGGGCACACAGGGTGTCCTCAGCTGCCTTCCTGTCATGATGGCTTTGCCTCTGCAGGGCGGCCTCTCTCCTCATCAGGTTGGCCCAATGGAGGCTCTCCATTGCGAGATCACAGGCAAGCGGCCAGAACAGGCGAAGTGGGCAAGGAGGGAAAGCCCCTCTCTGTGTCTGAGGCCTAAGAAGGAGAAGAAGAAGAAGAATAAGGGCTTCTTCTCCACAGAGGTGGAGGGTTCCCTCAGGGCAGTTTGACCCCTGGACCATCTTGCTTCGTCACCCCAAGAGTCAACACAAGCAGAAGGGGTCTACCTGCAGAAATAGGGGAAAGACAAGGCTGGAGACTCCCTTTCTGGCCCCTCGAATTCGGGGGCCCAGGAGTCCCCTTGTTTACCTTGTATTTCCCATGTAAAAACCAGGACACCCCTAAAGTTGTTGGGCTTTTTTAGGGCCAATTTTCCTACTTTCTGTGTGAACCTGTTTAGTGTTGTGGGATGGGGGAACCATCTGGCTGCAAGGGAGCCCTATAGGCCAACCTGTGGGAAGGAGAAGGGTTCCACAGTGTTCTCGAAACTACCAACATGAATTTGATGAACTGCGGGGCGCAGTGGAAGACAGGAGTGACTGTTATGCTCTGGTCCATGGGGTCACAAAGAGTCGGACATGACTAAATGAGTAACCAACAACAAAAACAACATGACATTTAGAAGACATCTGAAGGCAGCCTTGTTTTGGGAAATTTTTAAAGACTGATGTTTTAATGTATTTTTAACCTTCTGCTGGAAGCCGCCCAGAGTGGCTGGGGAAACCCAGCCAGATGAGCGGGGTAGAAATAATAAATTAATTACTACTACTACTACTACTACTACTACTACTACTACTACTACTATTATTATACTGATGCCAACTGCACCCTGAAAGGACTGAGACCTGAACTCTGAGCTCAAACACTGCCTTAAAACCTCGTCAACCCCTTCCCAACCCCATTTCCTTTGGTATTACTATATTATTTTTTCATTCTAATAAAGCATTTTCCTTTTAGTATTTGCTACTTTCCCAAATAAATACAACCTTCCTTGTGATATGTGGAACCTCTAGATAAACATACATATAACTATTTGTATCACCATGCAGAAGTATAATCCGTTCCAGAACACATTTGAAAACCAAGGTTCAAAGGAAACAATTGAAAAACATGCAGCGGAAGACATCCGATGTCCGAGGCACATTCGAAAATGGAAGCAATTACTTCCAGGTTTTCGGCATTCGAAAACAGAAACGTTCAACTTCGAAGACGCTAAAAAAACTGAAGGTTCCACTGTACATCAAATAAACTTTGTCTAGTACCATATCCTTTAGATGTCACTATATAACTGTGCTTCTCCCGCCTTACAATCAGCGACGGAAATGATGATGGAAACTTTGTACCTGGGATGCAACACTCTATTGAAACAATGCAATGAGATTCTATTCCCTCTTATTCTAATTGCCCCAGCTAAAAAGCTTGCAACCTTTGCTGTCACCTGCTCATCTTGTTCTGCCGAGAGAAAGGAAACTGTGATGAAGGCATTAAACACCTCGGCCAAAAACTTGCAAGTCACAGATCCGAGTACGTAGTAGGAATTAATATGAGGCACAAGATGTGGCAAAGAACCCAGCTGCAATCCTCACCTCATACGAACTGAAGTCTCCTAAAATTAAATCTGTATAAAGTCACTACTATAATTTGTCCCCAATGTGAGTTCTTTGATGGGAAGCGAGGCCGGCCCTGTGACTGAAGCTCTTTCCACATTCTTGGCACTGAAACAGTTTAACCTTGCTGTGAATTCTTTGATGGATCTTGAGTTTAGCCTTCTCAATGAAGCTCTTTCCACATTCCAAGCACTGATAGGGTTTCTCCCCTGTATGAATTTTGTGATGGGTTGTAAGATGGGCGCTCTGGGTGAATTTCTTTCCACATTCCAAGCACTGATATGGCTTCTCCCCTGTATGAATTCTTTGATGGACACTGAGAAGGCCTCTTTGACTGAAGCTCTTTCCACATTCAAAACACTGATATGGCTTCTCCCCTGTATGACTTCTCTGATGTACAGTAAGCTGGCCTTGTTGACAGAAACTTTTTCCACATTCCAAGCAGTGATAGGGTTTCTCCCCTGAATGAATCCTCTGATGGACAGTGAGGTGGCGTCTGTAAATGAAGCCCCTTCCACATTCCAAGCACTGATAAGGTTTTTCCCCTGTATGAATTCTCTGATGGGATGTTAAACTGTCCTTTTGACTTAAGCTCTTTCCATACTCTTCACACTGATACGGTTGCTCTCCTGTATGAACTCTTTTATGGGAAGCGAGATTACCCCTATTATTGAAGCTCTTCCCGCACTCTAGGCACAGAAAGGTTTTTCCCCTTGTATGAATTCTCTGATGGACACTGAGCTTGTTTCTCTGAATGAAGCTCTTGCCACATTCCAAGCACTGATAGGGTTTTCTCTCTGTATGAATTCTCTGATGGGAAGTTAAACTGCCCTTTCTTCTGAATCTCTTTCCACATTCCAAGCACTGATGGGGTGTCTCTCCTGTATGAAATGTTTGATGGGCCATGAGGTGGCTTCTTCGAACGAAGCTATTTCCACATTCCAAGCACTGATAAGGTTTCTCCCCTGTATGAATTCTCTGATGTACAGTAAGCTGGCCTCTTCGAGTGAAGCTCTTTCCACATTCCAAGCACTGATAAGGTTTCTCCCCTGTATGACTTCTCTGATGGACATTAAGTTGGCTTTTCATTCTGAATCTCTTTCCACATTCCAAGCAGTGATAAGGTTTCTCCCCTGTATGAATTCTCTGATGTACAGTAAGATAGCTTTGGAGACTGAAGCTTTTCCCACATTCCAAGCAGTAATAAGGTCTCTCCCCTGTATGAATTATCTGATGCAAAGTGAGCTGCCTGCTCTGACTGAAGCTCTTTCCACATTCCAAGCACTGATAAGGTTTCTCCCCTGTATGAATTCTCTGATGTACAGTAAGCTGGCCTCTTCGAGTGAAGCTCTTTCCACATTCCAAGCACTGATAGAGTGCTTCCCCTGTATGAATCATCTGATGGGAAGTTAAACTGCCCTTTTGACTGAAACTCTTCCCGCACTCTTGGCACTGGTAGGGTTTCTCTCCTGTATGGATTCTCTGATGCGCAGTGAGATTACTGCTCTTACTGAAGCTCTTTCCACATTCCAAACATTCATAGGGTTTCTCCCCTGTATGACTTCTCTGATGGACGTTAAGATGGCTTTTCATTCTGAATCTCTTTCCACATTCCAAGCAGTGATAAGGTTTCTCCCCTGTATGAATTATCTGATGTACAGTAAGGTAGCTTTGGTGACTGAAGCTTTTTCCACATTCCAAGCAGTGATAAGGTCTCTCCCCTGTATGAATTATCTGATGGACAGTGAGCTGGCTGCTCTGACTGAAACTCTTTCCACATTCCAAGCACTGATAAGGTTTCTCCCCTGTATGAATTTCTGATGAACAGTAAACTGGCCTTGTTGACTATAGCTTTTTCCACATTCCAAGCAGTGATAAGGTTTCTCCCCTGTATGAATTCTCTGATGAACATTAAGATGGCTTTTCATTCTGAATCTCTTTCCACATTCCAAGCAGTGATAAGGTTTCTCCCCTGTATGAATTATCTGATGTACATTAAACTGGCCTTGTTGACTATAGCTTTTTCCACATTCCAAGCAGTGATAAGGTTTCTCCCCTGTATGAATTCTCTGATGGGAAGTTAAACTGCCCTTTTGACTGAAGCTCTTCCCGCACTCTTGGCACTGATAGGGTTTCCCCCCTTTATGAATTCTCTGATGGACAGTGAGCTGGTTTCTCTGACTGAAGCTCTTTCCACATTCCAAGCACTGATAGGGCTTCTTCTCAAGGGGACTTCTTTGATTTGAAGTGGAATGGGAGCTCTGACTGAAGCTCTCTCTGCATTCGGAATATGGATATGACTTCCCCACTGTGTGGATTCTGTCGTGGTCTCCCTCGTTCTTCAGCTCGAATTCATCACCACCTGCAACTGAGAGGGAAACGGATTACAGCCTCAGGAAGCAAAGGAGCACCAAATCATGGAGCAGTGCTAATTAATGCTTC